>LKNJ01005950.1:21085-50533 GCA_002120245.1 Maccullochella peelii | reverse complement strand
AGTACCTGACGTGCACAAACAGGATGAGCTGAGGCCTGCTGGTGTTGCATTTGGCCATGGTGTTGGTGGAGATGTTGAAGGCAGAGAAGTCGGGGGGAGGGGGGACGTTGTAGTGCATGGAGATCTGTGGAGAGACGGATCACCGCAAACATCTGTCCTTTTATATCACACACTCATCAACATGTCGGTGTGCAGTGACGCACAGACCATTACCTACATGGCTCCATGGAGTTCAGTGGGTACTTCTGTACTACACTACATGTGAAGTGAGTAAAGATAATTTACTGTGGAACAACACACTTTTCAAAAGGTATTGGTAGCAATTAATATAAAATGACCGTACATTTTAAAGCGTTAACATCATTGAAATTTTAATTATTTTAAATAATAGCTAGAACTTTTTAAATTCAATTGCAAAAAACAAAGTTGAATATACTGTATATGAAATACTGCCAAAAAATATATTGCTGTTGTCTACTGCTCTGAAATGTCTTCTGTCAACATACACGCCGATACCAATAAATCTGCTGATGTGATACAGCTTTCATATGCTGATTTCATTTCATTGTCATATTTTAAATCATAGCAGTCCAGTCATTTTTTCGACTCCTGTTCTCTTTCGCCCCTAACTTGCCCTTATTTCAGTTCAATCACAAGTCCCTGCTCCACATGTTCTGGGGTTCTTGTGGTTGATCATACCTGTGCCAGCACACAGCTCTGTCCCTGGGCTCTGACCGTGTACTCCCCAGGGACCTCGCTCAGCTTCTCCTCCTGGTACAGCAGCCTGTTGCTCTGATCCACCGTGAACTCTTTGTTCAGGCCTCCTAACGACGTCACCGTCACTATAGTGCTGCCTTCCGCACTGTAGGTGGCAGCGCCGTACTTAGCCAGAGCCTGGAGGGCCACCACGGTGTCCTGAGGAGCAGAGAGGTTAAATGTGTCATTAAAAACAGTTAGAGGGTTAAATGCTTCCCATAAGCCACCTCTGTGTGGTCCGTCCTACCTGTGTGGAAGAGAAGCCACCGTACGGGTTCTGCTGCTGAGCAAGCCAGCGGATGATGCCGGAGGAGTAATCCAGTCCAAAGTCTGGCATGGCCGGACCGGAGAGCAGAGCCAGCAGCACGTAGGAGGTCATCTCCACCTCCAAAGAGTCCAGGCCTTTCCCAGACGCCCCTGCTCTGTTCCAGTGACGGGTGCCGCCTGCCAGTCAGAACAGTGGAGTCATCCATGAGGAGGTTAGCAATGACTAATGTGTGTAGACCTACATGTGCTCATTCATTTCACTGACGTGTATTACGGAAGTTGTTTTAATGTTCCAGATGTTACCAGGTTCCCAACATCTCCTTCACCATGGAAATGACCATATCCTCAGTGTTATGAAGGTTAAACAAGCACAAACAGCCAGCTACAGCTGTTACCTTTTATTTGACAGACAGACGGCAGAATGTGAGCTTGATGTCACCCACTGTAGGTCTGTCTAACTTAACCTTTAAATGACATTTCAAGCCCTTTCATCACTGACACTTCAACTGCTTTCACTCAGTACATGTCAACTTGAACTGTCAGTTGAAGAATACAAATCATTTAAAGTTGAATTACTTTCAGATCTTACAGTTTAACTGGAATTGTAACTGCCGTCAGTGATTACAAACCGACACTTCAACTGCTTAGTTACTTTTACTTGTTCCTTTTAACACTTGCACTTCAAATCCTTTGAAGTTTTTGCCTGAAAAACAAAAAAAAAAACAAAAAACTTCAGCTTCCACTGTTCATACACAATTTACTACAACTGCTTTCAGGACTTCCACTTCAACTGCACAATTGATCACCTACACTTCGACGGACACTTCAACTCCTTCCAGTCCTTGAACTGATACCTCAACGTCTTCAACTGACACTTCAACTTCCTTCAATGCTTACATTTTACATTTACAACTTCTACTTCATTCAGCACTTCTATTTCAACTGCTATTTCAACTTCTTTCAGTATTTGTATTTTGACTGCCACTTACAGCTACTACAACTGTCAGTATTTCAACCATTTCACTTCATATTTCAACTGCAGATTTTACAGCTACGAGATTTAGCGTGTTCTAGTTGTATGTGTTCATGCTGCTTGATGGCAGGAGTAAAATTGTCTGGGAAAATACGCTGAAAAGCAACAAGTGCAGATGTTGCTGATGGTTTCACCGTCCTACCCCGTGTGTAGGACTTCTGGTGCAGGTATGTGATGAGTTTGCTCCTCATCTCCTGGTCTCCAGCCAGAGTGAAGGTGTAGGACAGCAGGGCGGTGGTGTACAGGTTGTCCAGCTGGCCGGCCACTGCTTCCTTGAGACAGCCCAGGCAGTTCTGTACCATGGGGTCCTGTCACAGCATAGGCAAACACAAAGATGAGACAATGCGCAGGAGAAGGTTGCATGCAAGGCAACAGACAAATGCAGCCCTCAAGACAGACTTTATTTCAAGACAAAGGGACAATAAGACACGTGTGCCGACATCTCTGAAAGGCAGCAGCGAGAGTTAAGTGACAACATCTGCTCAATACTGCTCAGGGGGTCATGTAGCGTTACTTCTAACAGCTCTCACAGGTGACTGATTACACAGAACTGTAATCAAGTCACAGTACGTTATCGCGAAATCAAGTCAGAGCGGAAACACCGACAAACTTCCACATTTCTTTCTTTCTAGATCACTTTGGAGGATGGTGTTAATTTGCAGACCATGTAGCCCTCCCGTCTAAAAATAAGAGTTTCTATTAAATGATGCATTCTAAGAATCCATGTCATTTATTTAACATAAATACAGGATCCTGGTTGCAGAAAATTGACATGACAAGACGTCTCCCAGTGATGGCAGTCCAAGGATATAAAAATGAACTTCATTTGAGGTGATTTTAAAATGATGAACATTTAAAATGAGGGCAGCTGCAGCAACGAGAGGTCATCAGAGTCCAAACTGAACACGACGGTCTGAGATGGAGGAGAGCGGCGTCGGACTCACCATGACGTTAGTGTCCAGCTCTAGCAGGGCAGCAGTGATGTAGGCGGTCAGGGACACGTCGTCACTCACTCCTCCCTGGTGGAAACAGGAGCACAGTAGGAACAACTGGCGAACAAGCAGCGCTCTGCCACACTTACATACTTTGCTTTTCAGTCAGTGTCACTAAACTGGAACATTTTGATTGTTACACTCAATAATGACACAACGCATGCATGGAACAGGCACCTTGTTATTGTTTTTGTTATGTTTTATATAATATATTCATATTTTTGTGGGGTTGTAATTTTACTTGCATGCTTTGAGTCACATGAGGATTTCTTCGTTCTGGATTGTATTATCCTTCATCACATCCATTTTCTTTGGCAACATATTATAGCATTCTGTGAGAACTTTAACAGTTTCAGAGTTAAAGCTCAACGAAGTCTATAACAATGCTATATCAATATCATATATCAAAACCATCAAACCCTTTTATTACTATCCTCCCCACATCATGAGAACTTAGAGCTTTAAAGCCTTTATTAGTGAGACAACATTAACTAAGCGACAGGAAATTACGGGAATGACATGCAACAAAGACTCACCACCAGGGCCCCATATTTTGCTCTTTTCATCAACAGATATTAATCATGTCCTACACTGCTCTGTGTTTGGGGCCCTGTTACAATGTGTGGAACTCGTTAGTGTCACTGAGCACTAAATGTGCAGGTTCTCTCACTTAGTGACAAAATGCATTCAGTTACTGGGGTTAGAGTTAGGGCTAGCAATCATTTGTTTGGGATATTTCCTCTGCTGTGTGTGTGTGTGTGTGTGTGTGTGTCTGTGTGTGTGTGTGTGTGTGTGTGTGTGTCTGTGTGTGTGTGTCTGTGTGTGTGTGCGTGCGGCTTGCTCTCTCTGCACACACTCACAGCTCTCAGAAACTCCATGCAAATTGCTCCTCACATTGAGCCAACTCTGATTTTTGTCTCAAAGGAAAGATTCAGCCAAGCAGAGCTCTGAACAACCAAAAGCAGATGTTGTGAAACCAGATACATCCACATTCAAACTGATGTCATTACCTTCATGCCATTGTGGAAGAGTTTCCCCACAGATCTGATGCAGCCATCAGGCCGCTGGTATGTAGACAGCCACCTCCTGGCATCTTCAATGTGCTCGGGATTCACAAAGATGTACGGTCTTGCCCCGCCAAAGGACTTCATCACAAAAGAGGTCAGCCTGGAAGGGCACATACAGAACACACACACACACACACACACAGAGAAGGTTTTGTAGAAAACAAATCTAACCATGCGTGCCTGTGTTACATAACAACCTCCTGTCTCACACTAACACAAAGCACTTGGTCTGAGCCGCATCCACAACAAAACAATCATATTCCTCTGAGCTGCACAGCAGCCCAGCTGGAGCCGACTGAGAGAAAGCAAAGGTCTTCTGGGAAGTAAGACATCCACATCCCGTATATTTGGATCATGTATTCACACAGTCTCATAATTCAGACGTAATGCTTCTGAGGGAACCCAGTTATAGACATACATTACACTACACATATTTTACTGCACTATAATCAGTATGGATGCAGTCAACCCTGTTAAACTTGATGCACGAAATAATTTAAAGCTGCATTAACTCTTTTTTTTGGCCACTTGGGGGCAGCAGAACAAGCTGTAACCACAACACCGATACATTATCACCTTATAGAGTTTAGCGTGTTAGCAAACAATTGCATATTTAAACATCCGGCAGATAAGAGAATAACTTTAGTAATAATTATAAATCATGTTTCTGGCTACCTGACTAATGTCAGTCCAGTATTCACTCTCTTTTAGCTCCATTTTTGGTCTCCACCATCTCCTGAGGGAAATATCTGGCTCTTTAGCTGCTAAGTGCTCCACTATGTTGCTGAGCAGGTGGTGTACAGTGGTTTTATCAGAGCAAACAGCTGCCTGCTACATCTGGAAACCAAAACAATGAGGTAAAAGAGGCTAAAAAGCGGTGCATGGCACTGAAACCTGTGTGGGTCCATCTCTATACTCAACACCTGTCACATTACACGTAGTCCTTTGAGCCATTGTTCATACAGAAATATTGATTAGTGCAGCTTTAAAGAAAAATCTATACACTGGCTCACACTTTAATGAAAGTCCTGGTATTTTAAGTGATTTGGACAATTCCATCCAGCCTCCTGTTGGAATTTTAATGTAGTTGAACACTTGAGAGCCCTAGATTCTCCTAATCACAAAACACACACCCACACACACCCACCAACTGCCAAACTGCCCAGCACCCTTTCAAACAGCAAAGGGTTTGTTAAATCCCCGAGGCACTGTGCTTTAAGCCCATTAAATGCAAATATTAATATTTTCTGGCAGGTTCCCCATAAAGTAAATTATTAGGGTGCTTGCTGGTGCCAAACACCTCCCACTGTGTCTGCATGTCATTTTTATTCGCTCATCAAATCAAGTGTGAGATTTGAGCTGAAAACATTCACAGTTTAACAGCAAAGCTGTTGTTTTAAAATGTTCTATAACCACTGATGCAACTGCAATATATCATGAGTTGTATAATCATGTTCAACACACTCAACATATTCCATTATTCATATTATAGTTTTATTGACAGGTGTGCAAGTAACACGTGATTTCTGGTTCCTCAGTTTACACAATATTTATAGATCTAAATTTGGGCTTTTTATGAAAGAAAATACATAAATAATTTCAGGTTAAATATAATTTTAAAATCTCTCTCTCTCTCTGGCCACTGTCTCCTAGTGCTGCTCTTGGTGGGAATTGTTGGGTCTCTGTAAATATAAAGAGTCGGTCTAGACCTGCTCTGTATGAAAAAGTGAAACAATATGGGACTGAAGATGTTCTTATATTGGCTAAAATATTGAACTGGTTTTGATCATAATGGAGTCAGTTTTTTTGTTGTTTGTTTTTTTTGTTTGTTTTTTTAAATCAAACTTGTAACCAGTTTCTATGTGTTGACAGAAAATGTGTTGGCTATGACACACCGTTATTATCTAGTGTTTGTGCATCCACTCATTATGTTACCGAGTTTACTGACCAGGTGTTTCCAGACTCATCGTTCTTCCCGAAGGCACTGTAGGAACCATCGTCATGCTTGTAGGTAAGCTCCCTCTGGTATCCTACAACACACACAGACACGTGTGAACCAAACCATCACTTTTACAAAATAAGGCCCCTTCGCAGGCAGATAGGAAACAGTGAGGGCCCCCCTGTT
Organism: Maccullochella peelii; assembly: GCA_002120245.1. Taxonomy (NCBI): domain Eukaryota; kingdom Metazoa; phylum Chordata; class Actinopteri; order Centrarchiformes; family Percichthyidae; genus Maccullochella; species Maccullochella peelii. Next base: position 44,293 of record LKNJ01005950.1, on the reverse strand, counting down.
CCAGATACCAGTAGGACGATGAAACAGTCCTGGAGGGCTGGTGTAAATAACAGACCCACCACACTGAAGGCTTGTCAGGTGTCAAAACACTGCACACCAATACTATGAGACAAGATTTCACAACTTTGCAAAGTTATCACTATGACAATTGTTTTATCTTTCATCGAGATGACTGTGAGGTAAACAGTGGAAATATGGCGTTCATGTTACATAGCGATCTACCAGCAATGTGCGCTTGCATGTACTTTATTGGCGAACGCAGCGCCTTGGGCCAGGTTCCTTTTTGTTGCCAGATGACCCTGTCTGAACATGGCCGGCCCCCTCATTCATTTGAATGGAACATTCATTATTTCTCTAAACACTAAACTGGTTTAAACATCACTACTGACAATGGACAAATGCTACAACACTTGCCATACAAAGGCACTATTTTCTATAAGCGATAACCGAAAAACTGTTTGGGATCTTTTCAACCAAAGGTAATGTGCAGACTGGAATTATCCCTCAAACTCCAACACCCAGTGTCTGTTAAGAGAGAAAGCATACTTATGGGCTGCATCCTGGAAGCTGATGATGGTTCATTTAAGACACGCACATTTCTTTTCCACATTCATTGTTGATCACAGGGGGGACGGAACAACTCACCGCTCTCCAGGAAGCGCGTTGCTTTTTCCTGAATCTCCGTGGTCAGCTGACCCGTGCTTTTCAGGTAGTTGAGGATGAAGATGTTGGGAGCAAACAGCACCATGTTCTGCTCCCCGCAGCCGTACGGCATGGCCAGGAGCTTGTCCAGGTTCTTCATGGCCCGGCCCATCAGGTCACCTGCAGAAGCAAGAAAGATGAGAGATTCCAAGACTGCCTAGATTTTATTCTTAGCATGTGCATCTGATGGACCAGCTAATATTGTACTGTATTTTAACATTCAACCCTGCTATGGTCTAAAACATGACCGTGACTTCAAGTGTCTCCGAACAGTGCCACTAACCCAGCACAGAGACAGAGGCCCTGGCTGATCCAGCCACAAACATCTCAGGCATCAGAAGAGAGATGTTCTTCTCCACAGGGCCCTCTGGCAACACACAGAGCACAAAAGACGACACATAAATGATACACGAAGGAGGGAGCTTAAAAGGAACAGTGGGACATTTTGGGAAATACACTTTTTCACTTTGTTGCAGAGAGTTAGATAAGAAGATTGATACCTGCACGGTAAACATGACACTACAGCTAGCAGCTGGTTAGCTTAGCACATAACCCTCCATAAAACCACAACTTAAACATGTTTTCACTTTGCTTTTTGTACGGATTAAAAAAAACTAAATATAACATGTTAATTAGTAGCTTTAGAGGTGAGGGTAGGAGGATTTTTACCTTTGGACCCAACCAGGCTAGCTGTTGCCCCCTGTGTCCAGTCTTTATGCTAAGCTAAGCTAGCAGTCTCCTGGCTTTGCTACAGGTGTCAGTGATGTGTGATTTTATTTAAACACTAAAAGTGACATTTTTTTCCAATGAGTCAGTGTATTCATGTAGCAGCCAAATTGCAGCTGTTGTTATCCTCTTGGTCTGACATGGTAGATAATTACTACAACCATCCATTCCATGTCATACATACTTACATCTCCGATGTGGCAAACAAAGCTTCTTATCAATAACGAGAAGTCAATAAGAATTAATCATCCCATCAACTTCAACCTCTGACCCTGACACAGGTCTCCATGACAGTTAAAGACAATGTATCAAGTGTCCCTGTTTTCACTCAGTTCTGAAAGAGGGGATGAAGATGGCCATTAACACATAAGGAGTCGGTCTAGACCTGCTCTTTATGACAAAGTGCCCTGAGATAACGTTGTTATGATATGGCGCTATATAAATAAAACTGAACTGAACTGAATTAACCCTGAGGCTTCAGATAACAGGCGCTGATACACAGGTCGATTGTGAACGCTCACCTGCAGCACAGAGGAGAGCGTTGTGACTGACCATCTGCGGTGTTCCTTCAGCCTTGAGGAGAGAGACAAAGAGAATGATATTAGTGAACGATACCGATTTCATAAAAAAGGCAACGGAACAAGTCCTACCAACAAGTATTGTCTGCGTATGCATGAACACACACACACACGCACACACCGTCCTGCTGCCACCAAATGTGGATTCATCCGCAGCTGAAAATAGTCCCCAACAAATGCACTACTTCCTCCTGTTTGAGTGACATTTGCAAACAACTTCAGTGGCCAGCTGTTAAACAATATGACTGACGCTTTAAAACTGTATGTTACCAGTTATTTCAGATTTATGTCTTAAGTAGGACCAAATGGGCCATGTGCCAGAAACAGGGTATATAGAGAACTGCCACCCTTATTCTTTAAAAGGACGTGCCACAACCAAGTCAGTAAACCGATAATAACAGGGTGATATATTTGTGTTGCTTGCTATAGACATTTGCTGACATTAAGTACTTGTCATAGGTAAAAATGGTCTCTTCAGATGCAAACAAACAACCAAACATGGCCTGTAAGTTCTGCTGACGGTGGTTCGTGTTTGTCACATTCTGTCACGTTGTGCACAAGTAATACATGTATTCTTTTTGATTCCTCTTTTTTCAGTATGCAGGCATTTTGTCCTATGATATGGGACTGTTTGATTTAAACCTGATTTTTAATGTAGAACATAAAGACAGCAAGAATACAACAACAGAACAGGCCAGGTCACCAGAGGTAATACATACCTTCATACACAATAAAAAGGTGCGTTTATTGTATGTTAAAGGTTACTTTCCCAATTTTCACAGAAAAAACACAAACAAACAACGATATACACGTCCTTATTAAACACAAATATGTGACTGTTTGACACTACTTGAAAAGCCTGGATTCAAGATGGCCACTCCTTTTCCATTTCTTTGTCTTGACCATTAAGTATCGAAATCTGCTGGCGTGTTCATAATTAGACGTATCAGGAAAGATACAGGTGAAGGGGACCATGGTGACCAAAGGAACAACTGCTTAATTTCAAAGCTGGTTCTAACATTTTGCACAGTCGCATGTTCTGGATGATAATCTGGACACAAGCTGCTCTCATGTTTAGTGTTGTGTTTGACGGTCACTGACCTGGACCAGCAGGGCGCGGACCACTGTGTCGATTCGGCCCATGTTGGGGACGGTGGCCACCTCGTTGCCACACAGTACGTCAGTCTTCAGGGCCTCTGCGCTGACCTTCAGATTCACCTGACCTGTGTGCATACATACAGCGTTATTCTGAAAGCAGGGCTGTATTGATTACTGCTCCCTGCCACACTGTCACATTTTGTGTGCAGAGGCAAAACAGCTTCCCGTCTGCTTTTCAATCCAACTCATTATCCTCCCTGTTCCTCCAACCCTCCTCCCTGTGTTTTTCCTTCCTCCCCGTTTCCCCATCTTATTCGCCCTCATTAATCCCCATTTGTTGCCTTATTATAATGCTCCATCTCCCACCCCCTCCCTTCCTTCCTTCACGGCCCACAATCCTTCACACAGAGGACAAGCACAGATCACCCCCCGAGGGAGAGGTTTCTGAGTGTTTCGTCAGAGATACTACCTGACTTGTTAGTACAAGTGATTGTCAGCATTCCTCTAAGGGGTAGTTAGAGGAGCGCAATTTGACATTCATCAGAGCCTCGTCTCCATCCCTGCTGATGGAGGCTGATAGAAATCCTCTGCTTTCAGGCCAGGCAGCATTGCAACAACAGCCCCCCCGTCTTTGCTTCCAGCAGTGCAGACGCAACAGCTGTCAGTGTCCTGAATGCAAGTTAATTAGCTTCTTCTGTCTCATCTTTGTCACCGAGTGTGTAAGTTTGGGGTTAGACATAAACATTTTATGTATTTAATTATAAAGATGTGAAGATTGCATTATATTATTAGCGACATTCATCACTAATAATTCAGAGCTGTTTGAGATAGTGTTCCATCAGTTTTTGAAGGACACAGATATTTTGGATTGAAGCTAATAGGTGATTATTTGGGACGGATATTAACATCAAAATTAGACCTAAAACCTAAAAGAATACCAGGCTTTGTACAGCTTTTTCAGAGTACAATTCAAGCACTTTCAAGGTACTTAAACTTAAAACTGAACTGAATTAAGTGCCCTGAGATAACTTTATGATATGGCGCTATATAAATAAAACTGAATTGAACCTAAACCAAAAATTTGCAGACTCTCAAAGCCTTTATCATCACATCAAATTGTGAAAAATAAAGTTTACAGAATTCCTTTACACCCACAGCACTCACTGTATGCTGTCACTTTGTTTATTTGACCAGCTCTTCATATTAACTTTGATCGGATGTATTGATCGTGATTATTTAATGCTTCCTAATTTCCACAGTAAGGGATCAACAGAGGACTCGTCGAGCTATGAATGAAGAGTGGAAAAGGAAAAAAAGAACTTTCCTTTTAGATTATGTTGAAAATCAGCCATTGTTCAAGGAGTGTATTCCAATTCAACATTATTCAACATAACGGTTACATTTTCCAAACTTTCAAGACTTTGTACGAACCCTGAAATACATTTTTGATGCGTCAGTGTTTTTGCAAGTTTTTACCCATTCACTTCAAAGCATGAGTACTTTACATTACTATTTCCAAGGCACACACAAATTTAAATGTCATGCCTTTCAGGCAACCACTTGCTCGCTTCCATTCACTTCATTACAGTATGATCAGTCCATCCCAGTGATGAACATGTCCGCTTTAAAATTAGGTTAGTTAGGTTATTATCTCCAGTATGAATGACAAGATGTCCAAAAAATATCTAGAAATTATTATCTCTCCCTCCCCTCTCTCTCATCCCAACCGGTCGAGGCAGATGACCGCCCACCCAGAGCCTGGTTCTGGTTCTGCTCGAGGTTTCTGCCTGTTAAAAGGGAGTTTTTCCTTGCCGCTGTTGCTTGTGCTTGCTCTTGGTGGGAATTGTTGGGTCTCTGTAAACATAAGGAGTCGGTCTAGACCTGCTCTTTATGACAAAGTGCCCTGAGATAACTTTGTTATGATATGGCGCTATATAAATAAAACTGAACTGAATTAAGGCCTTGAAAATTTTCTGTGACCGTGTGATCATTTAGGACCCCTTCACTCAAACGGTTTCGGTGATTTCACGTGAGAGATTTCTGTACGTGTGTTTTGTCTGTGCTCTTGTCTCTGGTTTGAATTGGGCAGAGCTCATTTGGACAAAGGGGATGTGTGATATGTCACATATCTGCGCACCAATCAGGATTAATAATATTTGTAATAAATAATTTTCAAACTTTAACTGTGAGCGTTGCTTATTTAGTCATAAATGTTTACCCTGCTGGGTAATTTTATCTACAGCAATGCATCATATTTTATAAACTCATCATATGTTTAATAGGTAAAATGTTAATGTGCAAAGTAACAGCTGTCAAATAAATGTAGCAGAGGAAAAAGGAAAATATTTTCCTCTGAACTGTAGTGAAGTAGAAGTATAAAGAGGCATAAAATGGAAATATCGAAGTATAAGTACTTCAGAACTGTACAGTAAAACAGTACTTTTTAACCACTGGTGATTTCCAAATCAATCTGCACTCACAGCTGCATTACCACACAGCGACAAGAACGCTTTAAACAAAAACACCTTTTTTTTTTTTTAATTTCTAAACAGAGTGGAATTGAGCCTCATTATTTCCGATCAGCTATCTGTTAATACCTAGGGCAGTCGGAGTTACAATCCACGAGAAGGTCCTGCTCTCCTCCCCGCACAGACACACACTGTACTGGCAGCCATCACAGTTTCTGGCGGTGTACTGGTCTGAATCAGCCAGTGTAATGTTCACCTGCAGACAAACAAAGACAAACATACTCGCTCTCAGAAATGGAAAAAATCTATAAAATGTACCTATGCAAAGAAATATTAGAGAAATTCCATCTGTAAGACCTTAAATATTTATATATTAAATATTTACCATAATGCATTTGGAGAGATAGTTGAAGACAGTGGCTTTGAGTGTAAACACCTCCCCTCGGATGACGGAGTAGGGCAGGGTGAGACTGACAAAGAACGGCTGGAAGGCAGTCAGTCCAGTGTCGGGCGACACGCCGAAGCCCACAGAGGAGACACAGAAAGCTCCGGCTGCCCACTTAGTGATGGTGTCAGGGACTGTCTTCTCCACATTCACCGACCCACTGTCTCTGTACAAAAACGCACAAGCAAGAGTCAAACCAAAGAGCTGAAGCAGCATGGAGTTTGCCTGAAAGCTTCACGAGTTAAAACATTCAACAATCTGCTTTAATACATGATGAGGTATCTTGTAATGGGCTGTGTCTCAACTTGCATTCTTCCATTCTTACACTTGCTATTTTGCTAAGTGCGTTCACACTGACAGTTTGGCACTGGCAGAGTGCAGTGCACTGTGAGTACTCATAACGGTAGAAAGTTGAGGAGAAGGAGAAGAACTAGTATCTGTTGGAAGCACGCACACACACACACACACACACACACACACACACACAGTCCTGTTTTGAGTGAGTTGAACTCTTCATAAATAAGGATGTCTTTTATCCTAAGTTTAAATTTGATTGTTGCTTATTTAGTCATGACCATTCTATTGAAAAATACTTGGGATTTGAAACAAGGTTTTCAGGTCCTTTAAGTCATTAATCAAGCAATAATGTCTTAACATTCATTGGTTGCAGTTTCTCAAAAGTGAAGATTTTGAGTTTCTCTGTTTAATGTCATTGTACATTCAGTATCTTTGGGTCTTGCACTGCTGTTTTGTTTTTTTACCATTTTCTGACAATATATAAATGTCTCACCTGAATGGTTAATTGATTGATAAAAAACAAAAAAAATCAAATTTAACAGATAAAGATCATTTGTTGTAGTATGAAAATAAAACATGTCTGGAATAATATAAGAAACAACATTCTAACAAATAAAATAAACTGAATTCCTGCTAACACATACGTTCAAAATGCACAAATGCCTGAAAACTAAAAAAAATGATGTGTTGATCCTTTTCATAGGATACATTATTACCCCACAGCAACTAGGTCCCAGATCCAGGTCTCAGGGAAGAATGTCCTCACGGTCTCCTTCTTCTCCTCCTCCTCTTTACCTCTCTGACCACCTGAATTCTGTGGCATCATGTTGAAGGCCATGGGAACCGGAGAGTTTTTGACACCTAGGAACACATGGATAGAAAAAAATAACCCAATTACACAACTAAACTTACCCAACAGAAACCAGCTCCCAGATCCAGGTCTCAGGGAAGTATGATCTAATAGTCTTCTTGGTCATTCCAGCTTCATCATCAACAGAGGGCCTCTCAAGTTCCACTGTGCCCTCTTCTGTAGATACTGTAAAAACTACCACACAAGTTTACAGAATAATGGTATAATGTCAATATCAGTGGCAAAGCATAAAACATACCATCATAGTGTAATATCCCATAGCCCCTTTCACGGCAGTTATAAGGCTTTTTCACATCGGAGTTGGTCACAATTTTGATTCCAATTTCCTAAAAGGGGAGAGAGAGATATGAAAACCAAGTAAGAGATCGTGAAGTCATATACTGTGTATCTGAGAGATAGAATATGATTAAAAATTAAAAAAAAGTATTTTCTACTTTAAAGATGCTGTAGACATCATTCTTCTCATTGTGCGGTTCAAAGTAGTAGTCTGAGCGCTTCGCTCGGCCAGCTGCCTCCACGTCGACCACAATCTCCAGTTCCGGTTCAGGCTCTGGCTCAGGCTCAGGCTCTGGCTCAGGCTCTGGCTCTGGCATTGGCACAGGGAAGCAGGGATATGGCTCAAAGTCTTCAACCTCATAGGTGTATCCTGACAGCTTCTGTAAAGGCAGCTTGCTGTACACCTGCACAAACACACACACACACACACACACACACACACACGTATGTGAGCCTGGGTAAGTCATCAGTACAGGCCACCACCGATATGAAGAAAGTCTGCATAAGCATGTTCTTAATACAAATAAAAATGAAATCAAGGCATTGAGCTTTTAACAATAAGAACACCATGTTCAGGTGTTGGGAAAGGTACCAATGCTAACATGGGTCAAACTAGCACTGAGGATCGGTGTCGTACATAGTCGACAGTGAGTTCCTGCTCCGGCTGCAGCAGGAGGACGCTCTGGTCGATGGCTCTGACCGAGCACATGGAGCCTGGGTGAGCCTGGAGACTGAGCGTGGTCTTCTCTGCTGGAAGCTCCTGGAGAGAGGAGAACTTGAGAGACACCTGCACAGGAGACACCAAGGTGGAGAGTCATTAGTTTGAGTGCTGATTAGAGGAGTTCAGGTCACAAGTACTGGACTTTAAATAATCTAAAATGCATAGGTCTTCTTCATATTTGCATTGTATATCAAAAGTCTCTGAATCATTTATTGTAGCTTTATGTTATAAAAAGTCCTAATGGGTCATTCAGGTGGTACCTTGTTATTGAGGCAGAGTTGAATGGGGAAGTCCTGGCTATCGGCCACAGTCTCTCCACTAGGCATCACTGTGTAAACTACCACTTGGGCAAATGGTGCCAGGTTTGTAACCTGACGGAGTGATATGGAAAACTCTCCTTTGTTGACTGAGGCATGAAACACAGAAAGACAAGGAAATGTGACCGTATAAATCAAAATAAATCATAAAACACAAAAACAAAATATACTTTCTCATTTTGCTAATATCAAATGAGATTTTTGTATTTTGTTTAAACAGCAACCTTTACTGCACACTGGAAAATAATAATCTGCTATGTTAGCGTGAAGCTAATGTAGCTACGTAGCTTTGCCCAAAGCCTAGCAATGGAGCATTTTTGCCTTTTATTTGATGGACTGTATAAAAGACAAACAGGAAATGCGAGGAAAGAAAGGTAAGACATGTAACGTAGGTCCCCAACTGGAACCAAGCATAGAGGTTATGTGGTATGTACCCTAACAGTTAGGCTACTGAGTTTTTTGGCCACTTGGGGACAGTGCAAATAAGCTGTAAACAAAACACTGACATAATATCACCTTTTCAGTTAATACGGCAAACCGGTTTGCAAACCGCTGCCTATTTACCCATCCAACTGATTCAGAGCAGCATTAGCATTCATTTGGAGTCGTGTTTCTTCTTTCTGATAAATGCAAGTCTAACACTCACTCCCCTTTAAGCTCTACTTTTGGTCTCCAATAACTCCTGAGAAAAATATCTGGCTCTTAAACTGCTAAATATTTCACCAGCTAGTTACTAACTTTGTCTGTCTGTTTGGTAGAGAGCAGTGGATTTATCTGAACTTTTCTGCTGAAAAAAGCTGCCTGCTGCGGCCAATATCGATGCTATGAGAGTGACCCAAAACATGTTGTGGGCCATAAAAGTAAAACAATGAGCTGAAACACACTGAAATGCTCCCAGAACTAAGGGGAACTGCAGAGTCGGGTGATAATTCCCCTTTCACATACATGAAGTCATGTGATCCGGTGTCTCCACATTAAAAAAAATGTTTAAAAAATTAAAAAAGGGTCACAAATATACAGCTTTATTAAAAAGGCTAATTTCCTAAAACAGCAGGCACTGTTGTTTCCAGAAAACATCACTCAAACAGGAGTAAGTTATGCATTTGTTGGGGACTATTTTCAGCTGTGGATTTTGTGTGCTAGTAAATTCTCACAGCAGCAGGGCAGTGTATGTGAGACTGACAACATAAACTACAATGGCCATGTTCATGATAAAGAAGGTACATGCCAAACAGCGTAACGGTGCAGCTCTTTTTGTTTTTTTTGTTTGTTTTTTTAAAACACTGGAGGTTTATGGAAGAAAGGACTAAGATAAGAATAGGTTTTGTCTACACAGGAAAACCTTGTTAATAGGATCAGTTTTTTGTTGGTTGTGGTCTTTTCATGGCATTTGCCGACAATAAGACCAGAACAGCAGACGTCTCCCTTAAGATGGCCATCTCAGTTTAAGTAACATTAGTTTTTACCAGTTCCTGTTGTAACAGCCACTGGGACACGACCGTGCTGTACAATTCCACCTCTGGACATCACCTACAAAGCAACATAACACAGGCAGAGAAATTGGGTGAAGAATTATTCTGGAATCCATTTTTAATACACTCTGTGTACACTTCACACAATTAGGTCCACCTCCTGTACAAAAAGCCTTTTCAGAGACCGAGTACACCAAGTTAGTACAAATAAAGCATACTTTGAAAACCACAGCACTCCCAAATATTGGAGAGGACCATGAATATTTCTAAAAATGGAAATAACCAGTGTCAAGATATGTACTGAACCACTGGGCTGATGGTCACCTACACAGTAGCAGCTGGTGTTAGAATACTGACAGCAGCTCATAAGCCATCACATGAGTCTTACCAGGTAAAAGAAGTCAAGGACTTCCTGTCCCTTCTTTATTTCCTCCCCCTGGATGATGTACTGACCACGCACAGTTGCATCTTTGTCACAGGAGATCTTCCCGCTGACCTGCATGAGCTTCAAAAAACTACTGCTCTTGGAGTAAAATGCTGCAACGTGGTGGTAGGCCGGCCTGTACTCTGCTCTACGCACATTGTGCAGATATGGCTTATTATCCTCCGTCTTTATAGACCTCGCCTGTTAACACAAAAGCCACAGGTCAAATGTCAAAATTTCACTCAACAACCTTCACTTATCAACCTCTTCTTCTTAGCTATGAACCAACATTGAACCAATTCAGGAATAGGAAGCCCTTGAACTGAATTGATTCTTCTGGAAAGAAAAAAATAAAAATAAATAAATAAATAAAGGTCTGATAAGCAGTAACCAACCGTTAGAGTCACAGTGTCCTTCCAGAGGGCGGTGTCCAAAGAAAATGAAGCCTTGCCTCTCATGTTCGTAGTGAGCGTAAGTTGAGAACCACTGGCAAACAGGTACACTGCCTCATTGGCGACAGGTTTGTTGTCTGGACCGATCACTTTGACCTGCAAACAATTCAGAAAGCAGAAGCTAACTCACAGCAGACTCTCAAGACGTATCAAAACAAAACGTTCATTCCCCAACATACTAATGATTTTGCCACTCCGCAGCATTCCCAGTAAGATTTAAAATGTAAACTTTGTGGTGCTGGTCATTAGTGTTTTAAGGCTAACGGGTTTATTCCCTCTAGGAGCACGAATGTGTTCGAAAATATTAATGGAAATATGCCTTTTACAGTACAGGTTATCTTATGTGCACAGATGATAGGCCTGAAGGTGTCCACATTTTAAAGGGTTCGCCGTCTGGTGAGCAAGAACGTGATCAGTTTTATGTTATCTGCCCATTAGATATTGATATTTCATATCTACTACTGGAAATTATGGCCTGGTGGTGGCACTAGAAGAAAGGTCATTTAAATAATTAGAAATCAACCTCTGGGGACCATGAGTATTGATGATGATGGCCCGTGATGAAAAGTCAAGGGATCACCAAAGCTATTACAATTCATCCTGAAAGGAACATGAAGGTCTGTGCTAAATTTCATTGCCATCAAGACATTTCACTCAAAACCACAAATGTGAACTTCATGATGGCGCTAGAGCAGAGGATTTCAAAGTGGGGGTCTCCAAACACTTTCAGGGGAGGCTCAGTGAATGGAAGTGAAAAAAATATTACATTAGTTATCAGAAGGAGATCACATAGAACAACCTAAATGTGTGTGATACGGTTAAAAAGATAGTTCAGAGCTACAGTAGTTTGGGGGAATTGTACTGTTTTTCCCAGAGTCAGAAACTTATAAATACCTAAGGACACACCTTTTTTATGTAGTTGGTGCAGTCTGAAGTTATGTCAAACAGCAATATTCAGCTATCTTGGCTCAACTGTTGAGTGTCTATGGGATCAAATAACATAATCATGATCCCACAGGCATCCAGGAATTGAGCAAAACTAAGTAAGGTAACCAAGGGGCTTTTTCCAAGCTTTGTCTGAAGGGAGGCCCACAGTCTCAGACTTTGAAAACCCCTGCCCTAGAGGAAAAGTCAGGGGATCACCAAAGTCATAAGGATACATCATGTGGAAACCATAAATGTCTGTACAAAACTTTGACTTGCTGGTGTCATTAGGATTCATTCTCTGTGCAACATGGATATCTGTACCAAATGTCATGGTAATTCATCCGATAGTTGTTGAGATCTGGACCGAAATCGTGGACCAACTGACTGACATTGTCATCCCTAGAGCCACACCACTAGCATGAATAAAAAGAAATCTGCATCAGTGTGCTGTGCTGACAGCAGGCTAAAGCCAACGGTCATTAATGACCTGATTACCTTTCCCATGAACGGGATGCCAGGCTTGTACGCTGCAGATACATCCTCAAAGCTGACAGTTCTGATGTGATTGCTGAAGCTGGTCCTCCCATGGCCTGTAAGAATGACCCCTAGATGGAAAACATACAGATCACATTTCATTAGGAACTAGTGCCGATTACTCACTGAGCAGTATGCAGCATGCAGTCAACCTACCTGTGCCGTATTCCTCCATCTCAGCGTTCACCTCAAAGTGGTCACGGTACATGCTCTTGTTGAGGGAAAACTCTGTTATGTTCACGGTTTGTGTAGCGCAACCACTTTTATCCGTCTAGAAGATAATAACGAGACAATTTCAAACTAAAAAACAAACAGAATTAGTGAAACAGAACCGTGATTAAAGCAAGCCACATTTTATTTATCTGGAATACTCACTGTCAGTTCATACGTCTTGCAGATGTCATTTTCTTTGACACTTGAATACCAGTAAAACCGGATGGCTTTCCTACAAAACACTGCCTTCACTGAACCAACAACTGGTTTCCCATAGGTGTATCTACAGGAAAAATGATACAGAGATGCTTTTTATTTATTTATTTTTAAATGATACTTATCTTTGATTGCATCGACTTAGAAAGCAAAGAAACAGCATAATATGTCAGATGTGGACAACACTAACTGGCTAATAAAGTCAATTTTTTGCAAAGAAATCCACATATACAGTATATCCTTAGTGTTTGTTTTGAAAAAACAAAAAAAAAAACACATTTTTTGAAAACTGTAATCATTTCTTTTGCAGTGTTATAGCACCCCCTACATTAATGTTCTCCAGTGTACATGCATTCTTGGTTCCAACTATGTTTAGGTCTATACTGGTAATTTGATTGGTGCACTATGTGGGCAGCCTCTAAAAATATTTTGCTGTATCATTTCAATTCCAACGGCCATACATGCAATTAATCAGCTGAGGGACCAATGGCTAAAGTTTCTTAGTCCCATCTGTGATTTGAGCACTTCATACATACATCAGTCAGCACATCAGTCCGTTTGTTACTTCATACATTATTATGTATGTTACTAAAGTTACAGGATTGACTGTTACTGTGAGTTTAGACAGTGGACCCATAAAAGAGAGACAGCCAGCACTAGCTAGACCCCCTCCTTTGTAAGGTGGTGTGCTGGAGTTGCCGATGACTCAGCAGGTGTTAGCCTAAACAAAAAGTTACATCTAGTGGGAATCAATGCTAACGTTAGCAAGCTGGTGAAAGCTAGTTAGCCTAGCTTGCTAGCATCACATTTCCGATTGGAATACAAACTCAAGAGCGCAATAGGTTTCCCCAAACACTGAATGTTGTAAAGGGACAGACAGTTGAAATAACCAACAGTTGATAGCCAACGCTATGTGGGATGTCTTGCATCAACAATCGTACTATATACAGTATGACATTCTCAGTCCTTAATGCGTCTCCTGGAAGTGCTGGCCCCCAGATGCCGGTGAACCTAAAACAATTTTATCCTCTTAAGAAAATAGAAAAATATGCACAATAGCTGCAGTATCATTACAATTTATATTTCCTTATACAAAAAAAGTGAGGAGAATTTCATTTCAGTTTGACTTAATAAATGGCTACTTCAGGTTTGCCAACTTTGGGTACCTGGCTGGAGTGAGATTTTGATGCCATGGGCTTTATGTGCACATATTTGGACTGAATTCACCATCAGGGTTTAAAAGAGTGTGCACCTTACACATGTGGCGGGAGCGGGACCTTATATTCTAAGATTTAAGGACAGCCTGGCTACGCCACCCCAGGACCTCCACCCTGGGAAATACTCACAGTTTCACATATATTAGACAAACACTAACCCAATAAAGGGCACACAGCTTCATTCACTAATGAAAGTCAAAGACGTGTTGCTTCCAATACCAAAACTACACCGTTTTATTGAATGTTCACAAGTAGCAAGAACCAGAAATAAACAAAAAGAAACAAAAGAACACAAGAACCTATCCTACTCCAGACACATAGCCAATACATGAACACACACACACACACACACACACACACACATACACTGGCTTGCTTGCATGCCTTCTGGGCTCAGCGCAGGGTTTTCTGCCAGAACAGCTGTCCAATCAACACGCGATAAGCATCGTGCACATATCGCGGACCAAACAGAGAGTAATTTAAGAGCCCTTACTCATAGAATGGGGGTTACAGTACGTAACCAACTGTACATATGTTCGCCAGTTCATCATAGATATAAAACTGTTTTATATACGTGTTCATCTCTGTTGCTGTCGCAGTGTTTTGGCGTGAGAACTGTTTGGGCAGCGTGAGACTGAACGTGAAAGCGTGTGTCTCACACCGGAAGCGTGACAGTTGGCAACACTGTGTTGGCTACTTGTGTTGGATAATTAAAACTGGTCTATCCTAAACTTCAGTGCCATTTTTAACATCCGTCTGTCCCGTTTAGGTGGGACACTCACTTTCCACAAATTTTGAGGGTTGCCTCTTGGTCCAGGATGGTAATCACACTGGGTAGGTGAACCTTTACCTCATACTTTGGCAAAACTAAAGCAAAAGGAAAAAGAATCGATAATCTTACAGCTTAAAATGTACATAGACACAACATTATTTTGGCTAATGTGAGACATTCTTCTATTTTTAGCATGTAACTGCAGCAGACCGTATTCCTTGACGTTAAAGCGGTGGGATATTTGCTCTCCTTTGTCCGTCCAGGCAGTGATTATGTAGGTTCCTTGTGCCGCCTCAGGAATCATGGGGTGGGAAAGATCAAGGATGCCGCTGACAATGGGCTTATCCAACCACTGGGCAATGCGATTTAAATTGGGCTCCTACATAAAAACAGAGGCACATTCACTGAAGTCAGTGGCTATCTGCTGCAGGTGACCAGCATAGGCAACTGAATTTCAAGAAGGAAGGATACACTATAGATTGATGGAATGTTTCACACAAGACCAGCTTTGTTTTTTAACCTCTGAAATAAGGCAACATCATTTTAACTTCATTCCCCTAGGTATGGAATTTTTATGCAATTATAACATCTTTCAAATTATTTTATAAATTAGTGTTGTCTATGTGCAACTTTCAGCCTGTCAGTGTCCCTGTTTTAGATGCTATTGATGTCTTTTTTGGTACTACCACTAGGGATTGATAAAGTCAAAAGTTTTAAACTCCACAGTGAAACATAAAATACTTTTTCCACTTTCTGATCCCGTCTGCCTCAATTGTTCTGCTATTTCTTGTTATATGCCAAATTGATGTCATGGATGCATGTATTTTTATATCAAAATGCTTCTTTTATCTTCCTGTAAGACCCATGACTCATCTTATCAGAAATACTAGGTGGTGTATGCATACATTTATCCAATCAAATGTTAATTTGGATGGCCAGGCAGCTAACCCCTCTCATCATATGAAACCATACTTGTTAGCTGCATACCGTTAGCTAGCAAAGCGATATTGTGGGTTGGAGGTGTGCGTTTGGCAAAAACTTTTACCTTTTCTAAACAGCGTGGTTGCCAATTTATTCATTTCACCCAGTGCCCTGGCTGTTCATCCAACAGTGCTTGTGAGAGAGGTGTGGGTGGAGGCGAATCCAATCAAATCTTTGAACGATTTGGCCCCCCTGCCCCCTCCACCTCCGAAACGATACGCCCCCTACATATTCTGTTTCACTCAGAAACACGTCACATTACAGAAGCTAAAGATGCTCTAACTGTCGTTTCACTGTGATTTTAAGCAACTAGTCAACAGCTGGGTCTCATAGGCGCCTGAGCCAGTCCCTCTCATACAACAACAACTTTACAACTAGTCAATCTTACCTGGAGCTCCACCACTTTGTACTGAAAAAGAAAAAAACAAAACAATTATGTAAATGTTGACGAGCTGCACTTACACAATACACACAATGTGCAATTAGAATACATCTGTACAGCTTTCCCATAAATATGTGTCCATTTTCTTCTCCCTGTTTCTTAAGAGCAGAAATGTGTTTTAACACCAATGACAGAATACTGATTTTTAGCTGAAAAATCATTATCTTGTCTAATCTTCCATAGCAAAAACTTTCTTAACAGAAGAACTGGGTAGTTAACATTCACCATGGCTGAGCAGACAAAGAAAAGCGCAACCTAGAGAAACTCAAACTTCAATAGAAAATCCAAGACACTTTTGATTCACCTTTTCAACCCAACAGATCCACAAACATGTGGACAAACTCTGTTCAGACCCCACAGATCTTTATTTTAAAATTCTAGTCAAGATCCCAAAGTTTCTCAAGACACCAAATACGTCAGGCTAAGTTTTGGCTATTTGATATGTGTATAAAATGATGTATAAGACATATTTTTATATTTGATTATTAGTATTAGAAGCAGCAGCTACATAGTGTTGGATACTGGCATACAGTGTGGGTAAATAAAACATACACAGATTTTCACAGATTACAGCTTTGTTGTTTCTTTAGAGCTGAAGGGACCGACTTCTTTCTAGCCAGCGACCCTCATCATGTGATACATTTGAATGAATTTCACGTTCGCTGCTAGCAGTCGTGTTTACAGCCTCTCAAACCCAAACGGAAAAAGCCTTGAGCCTGTATTGATTCAGATGTTTGGGTCAAATGCAGTGTGTGCCAAATGAACTCTGACAGCATGTTTATCACACTAGTCCACACAGCGCTCCACACCCACGCTGTCTTCAAAATCAACAAACAGCCCTCCTTTCACCTCCCACTCTCCTGAACCAAAATAGACCTCGCTCGTCTCATTCACCGACTGCTTGGTAGAAATCACACCAGATTACAAAGTTCACTGGTTGGAATTATTACACACATCATACAATATCACATGATTGTGAAGGGCAAAAGTAAATAAATAAAACTTACCACTCGATTTACAGGGATGAAATTGGCATCCAAAGAGACGATTCGGAACTGGACTTTAAAGAAAAGAAGGAAAAACAAACCATCAATTTATACCCCGATGACATCACCTCAGATTGGGCTTGAGACTTCAAATTATTGACAGAAAGCCTGTGTTGTAAATTGGGGTCAATGAGTTTGGAAAATGTTGGCACTCGACAAGGGCTAATAACAGACGCTATCAAGTCGCATTATGGGAAGTGCAGGATTCAGTGTTCTTGGAGCTTGACCCATACTAAACATCAGGATGTCTCGTTCACAACTTTATGAAAGTGCAACACTAAATCTAAAAAAAAAAAAAAAAATTTCTAAGAAGTGCAGCAAGCTTTTAATTGTGATTTGATTGATTTTTTTTTTTATCTTTTAAAAAGGCACAACTTCTCCCAAGAACTCTTGAGGAACCACAATTCTTCTGAGTGCTGAATACAGACATAATTCCTAAAGTTGTCAAGTAGTGGCTCAGCATTATGCAGATATTGTAATTGTAGTCCAAAATTGTGCAAGTGCAGCTGAATTGGTAAGCAGTGCAGAGAGGATAATGTGGGCTGTATGAACAGTACGACTGCAGCAGAGCAGCAGCAGCAGCAGGAAGCTCTGACACTTTAAATGTCCTCCTAGTGGACATGGTCAGAGTGGCGATACCACAACATCTAATACTTACCAGTCTGTCCAGGTTTGTAGATAGGTTTATCGGTCTGGATGATATGGATGAAAGCAGGAGGCTCAATGAGGATTTTGGTCTTCTTGCTCATCGAAGCACTCTCACCCTGAATAGTGACAGTAATGGTTGCCACAGTTCTGGCGAGCACTGTTGGGACCTGCAGTACCAGAAAACAGGCATCTTGTCAGGGAGGACCAGGGGATATTTGAATCTTCAGGAGGAGAGGAAGGGAGGGAGGACTTTAGTTTTGTGCAGAACCACAATTTGTGCCCGGTTTTCTAGATCGGCCATTTTCCTTCTCTGGAGTGAGTTTGCAGTGCAACATCTGTCAACTATAATGGTTAAGAATAAGCGCTTGGAAGCAAGTCCATCTGAGCTCTGCTGAAATTGAGCAACAACATACCTCTTCCACTTCACTAGGGTTAATTATGAAATGGCGTCATACTTGTGTAGTATATGTTTTCACTTGCTAATGGAGCTGCTATTATATAACAGGGACTAGAAATACTTTTTGTATGTGTGTGTTGTGAGACTGAGGGTAGGGGGCATGGGGTGATTTCCAGAGGAATGCAGGTACATAACTGGCCTCTGGCAGAAAGCAGCCTTTGTTTAGTTGCAGATAGACAAATGCCAGACTAGGCCTGCAGCAGGGCCAAACACTGGGGAATGAAGTGAAACTAAGTGCTATTGTCACAGAGCTGATTGGGGTCGGTGGGTCGTTAGCATCAATGTGGAGCGAGGCCCGTAAGTTGCATAACAGCGAGCAGGGGTGTGACAGAAACCAGAGCAGTAATTCACAGAGAACCATTGACGTTGACAGCCTCGGTCATGGCGCCGGCTGGATAATTAGGTACATAACGACGCCAGTATTTGCACCATTAGTTTAATGGAGGTTCAGGGGATGAGGAGAGGAAAGTACACTATGCCTGGAAACCTCATGGATGCATTTAACCACTACAAACATTAAACGTTAAGTTCTTCTCTACTCTACCCCGCCACCACTCAAAATCCTGGAGCAAATAGGTTTTATATGTTATATTTATCTAAACTGAAATATGACATGTCACTCTGCAAACTGCGCGTACATATGTTGAGTCAGACCTGGAAGTTTAAGCAGCGGTAAAAGTCCTGCTTGACAGCCTCCTCCAGGATGACGGTGCTGCCAGAGTTCATGTCGAGGGCGACAGTCAGAGAGACGGGCTCTGTGGGGCCGTGGATGTGGGCGCACAGGGTCTCCTGTTTCCCTCCTCTCACCTGGGAGCTCACTGTCACTGCAAAAATACTGCATGTAGAGAAAAGACATTAAATTAGTTTGAAAAAGGATATGATGTGCTACAGATCGGGACAAAGCATGAAAAGAAAACCATGCAAGTGCAACAGCCCAATGGATCATTTTTCATAAGATTTTTGTTTCTGTCTTAGCATTATCATACTCATTCTGGTGTATTTTGTAATTGCAATAATGTTCCTGCATCAGTTATTGGAATCCTGGATTTTTTCCTAGTACCCACTGAGGCTGAGCAGGGGAAGTTAATTTGCCTTTATTGGCATCACCTGTTAAATTAAGCCATGAGGTGGAGGTGAACACTGTGACACCTGTTCAAGAACCTCAACATTAAAACGGCTCTAATTAGTATTTTTATAATATCAACTACTAAAAGTACTGTTTTTCCTTCTGCCACAGCACCAACAGCAGGCAGACACAGTTAGCGACTTAACGCTAGCTGGTGAACGTAGCGGAGCATTTAGCAGCTAAAAAGGTCCAGATATTTTTCCACACGAGTTGGTGGAGACCAAAAGCAGAGCTAAAAGAGAGTGAATACTGGACTGACATTCATCAGATGGCCAGACACTCAACTCCAAATGAATGCTAATGTTGCTCCCTGTCTGTGGGATGTGTCAATAGGGAATGTATGCCAACACATTTGCTATATCAGTTTAAAAGGTGATGATATGTCAGTGTTCTGTTTATCGCTTGTTTCTGCTGCCCCCGAGTGGCCAAAAAAATTGCATTTGCAGGTGTAAATGTGCAAAAAAAACAGTGGTGGTCAGTATATTTACTCATGTACTGTAGGCTTACTGTACAATTTTGATGCATTTGTATGAAAACACTTTACATGAGTATTTCCATTTTCTGCTACTTTATACTTCTTTACAACTTTACTCCATATAAGAAGGAAATATTGTACTATTTACTACATTTGTAAAATAGTCACAGAACAAGCACTTACTTTTGATACATAAAGTACATTTTGATTATAATACTTTTACTTAAGAATGATTTTAAATAAAGGACTTTCAATTTTAATGGAGTATTTTTACACTGTGGGGTTGGTACCTTTACTGAAGTAAAAGATCTCAGTACTTCTTCTGCTACTGCAAAATATATGCAAATCAGTATGTGGTGTTATTCTAACGTGTTTTCTACATACAGTGCACAGAAGGACACCCTAAACTACCATATTGTCTGGATTCAACCGACCACTCTGCTGAATATTCTGTGTTTGAGGCCGGTTGGCACTCAGGGGCCTGCTGGTGCCAATGAGAAATAAAGGACACATTTAATTGAGTTTTGGGTGGTGCTGCTGAGAAATTGATGCCGTTTTAGTCAGGGAGGTAGTTGCATGATGATGAAAAGTCATTTAACTCAGACACAAAACTATGAAAGGCATTTGAGTCAGGATGACCACAGTGCAGAGAACAAAGGTCAGAACAGAGAGTCTCTGTATAACAGCCAAGACCTTGATAAAAAAGCACATCTGTTTGGCCTTATAGCCTAAAAACAGCAGAGCAAAAACTGATAATTGGTCACCACTTCAGATGATTTAGTGGATTAACCAAATAAACATTTATCAGTCATCAATGGCCCACTTTGTCCCAATAATCTGAGCATCTATGAGCTGATTATTGATCAAATAGAGGTAAATGGTAGCAGAGGGAGGAACTTTGACACACACACACAGACAGACACAGACAGACAGAGACAGACACAGACAGACAGAGACAGACACAGACAGACAGAGACAGACAGACACAGACACACACACACACAGGTGGGACTGTCTCTCCACAGATTGCATAACAGTATCCTGAGGCCAAACACCGGACTTTTGCCTCACCAGTGGGACGATGCTGGATTTTGGTCCTTGGTGATACCAGACATACTACAATACGACATGACTTCTCCACTTTTTGCTAGCTTCATCACGTGCAGCTGCACCACCTGCAAACACTGGCGCGTGCACTTGGCGTCTACTAGCATGACGCACAAACCAAACTTTTGCAGACAACATGAGACCCGGCAGTTCGTTAAAAAAACTTAATTTACTTACGTGTCATTGAGGTGGGCCGATGTCGCAGTTTGCAGGAGCGCTGATGCGACGATGACCGCAAACATTCGGAAGACAGGTGCCATGTCTGCAGAGCAGTCGGTGCTTTGCCAGCAGCGGGACAACTTGAGCGGACCGGACTGCACCGGAGGAGGACGCACTTCCAGCCTGCTACCCCCACTGCGGGCCGGACTCAGAGAGAGACACAGAGACGGATGTACAGAGCACAAAGTTGCTGAAACGGAGAGGGCAGTGGTTTGCTGTATATATCCCCTCCCTCCCCCTCGAGTCACTCCCCCCAAGTTCGTTGGACCTTTGCAGCCTCCTCCCTATTCCCAAAGGAGTTTCATTTCCCAAAAGTTGAATCACACAGTCCACTCCTCCAGTTTCTAAAGAATTTGAGTCCACACCGCAGTGAGTGAGGGGTGCAAAAAGAGTGGGTGGTTGGGAAGGTGAAAATACAAGAGCCAGATCTGGTACAGGCATGAAGACCATGCAATTTCAACACTGTTGAGCAACAACAGGTCTGAGTGCAACAGGCTGTTTGATTGAGTATTGAAGACAACACATACCCTAAGATAGAAGATCTCAGGTCTGTGGGGCCCTGAGTGGCTCCACAGAGGCCTCCTGCAATCATTTCTCCCACTAAGAGAGTGTATAATAATGACTTTTATAATCATAGATTTCACAGTCAAGACTCTTTCTCCAAGCGCAACGCAGACAGCTCTACGCTCCAGTACTAAATCATCTAAAAAACAGCGTGTGGGGCTTAATTTGATCAAATGTGGGTATGTGGGACTTAAAGGGCACTCATGTGATTTAGTATTGCACTTCCAAAAAGTTGATGGACTCACATGAAACAGATTGATGAAGATGAAGAATGATCAAAATTGATGCAGCAAAGGCCGAGATATCCTGACTTAAGATCCGTCCACTCTGGACAGCGTTTGGGGTGTGGACGGAGGGCTGAAATGGAGAGAAACAGATGCATTTTCAAATACAACCATCTTAATGCAGACATAGTCTTAGTCCCCAAACCTGGATAATAGTAAGTGTAGTTTTAACCCCAAATTCAATTCAATTTTAGAATCTGACTAAATTTCCGCCTGGTTGGCTGCTGTGATGTTCAGTTCGAGTGGGGCTGCAATGCCTGATTTGCTGTTGGATGATCGGATGGATTTCTGGCATCTGGCATGACTACTGTATGTTCTGCCATCTGGTTTCCCAGGGTGTGCCATTTGATTGATCTATACAGTGTGATGTTGTATGTTTTGACCATGCAGTATAATGTGTAGTGTAAGTTAACACCACGTACAAGATGAGTGAAACTGTAGTGTCTGTCTATAGCTTAAAGGTACTCTATGGAGTTTTTGAGAACTATTAGCACTGTGGAGCAGTGTTGTTACGAGTGGGTCCCTGTTTTGTTATTATCGTGCATTCGCACAAGGGTGCTCACGAGTGCACTCGAGCAAGTGGGCAACGTGATACACACTCTTGCTGTTGGTTTCACGCTAGCTATTCCAATGATCGACAGCTGGTGATGGTAACACACCAACAAACAATGTGCCAATAGAGTGCTGCAGGGATGATGTATTTTTGTTAGCATCGCCCTGGTTCCCTCGACCAAAAAGCCAATGCGATTTTTCCATTGGATTTAGGATTATTGCAGAAAATAAGATCTGTGGCAAACAAACGTTTATGATACGTTTTGCTCAGCAAGATAATCTTCATAAATGAACACCACCTTTATGATTTCTGAAGCGTAAATGCAATCTCCAGAAGTAAAAAGCTAACGTTAGGCTATAAATGAACTACATGACGGTCGCATGACTTTAACGTCACCACCACTAAGCTTCTGACTTGTAATTTGGTTTCGAGCGCTTCCCTCTTCTACCAAACCCTTTCTTGAAAGTTTGACTTAGAACAGTTTGCAGTATAAACCCAACGAGGCTGTGAAGGCGGACGAGTGAGTAGATGAGTTTCTGTGTTCGCCGTGACGACGTTTAATGTCCCCGACAGCCTCCGT
>LKNJ01005950.1:4354-20877 GCA_002120245.1 Maccullochella peelii | reverse complement strand
TATATATATATATATATATATATATATATATATATATATATATATATATTATATATACACATATATATCATATTAACATCGGCTTAGAAAATGTTTAATGAGAAAGGAACTGCACTCAACATGTTTGGTAGACGTCCAGGACACGCAGTGGGTTTTTCTGAGTAACACTGACTGTGAACAAAACTCCACAGGGCCAAGCTCCAATTCCAGTAATGGAATTTTATAACTTTCTCCGGCTTGACAGGGCCAGAAGACATGATACAACTGTTTTCACAGACTGAATAGTGACAAGTGAACTGATCTTGATGTGTACAATTGTTGGAATTCTTCTTTAATGTGGTTCACTGTGATATTGAAACACTTTAAACAGGTCACTCTGGTGTAACAACCTCAGCACTGACCTCGTCCTCCCTCTGCCAACATTATGATCCTGCTGGCAGATGGGGTGAGGTAGTCCTACCTGTTTTTTGGCAACAACAACTCAACTAATAACCAGAGGGACATGAATCATTTGAGTAACACACAGCTGAAGGAATCTGGCACAAGGCATCCTGGGTCAAGGACAACTCAGATGAGGCCCGCCATCCTCTGAGACACAGCAGAGGCAAAGCATGAATTTCATGCAGGATATTAAAAATCGTCTGTGTGACTCGCCCACACTCCCTCTGTTCAGTAGCATGGACATTCATTTCCACACAGACATGGTGTGGTCTGACTTTTCCTGATACCTAGCCAGTCATCAGAAAGCTGCATAAAATAGGGCAGGTGCTGAAAGTGTATTGTGTTGGGTTTTTCATTCTTTTTGGGGGTTTTTGGGAGAGCCTGTTTGCCACTCTGCTGCAGGCGACATGGTGAGGTGACAGTTTCTAGGATGTCTCTTCTTTTATCTTCTTTTATCTTTTGTCTCTGTAAGAGCAAAATGTATCATTATGAGTGTTATGTAGTGTCCTGTGTTTTATGGTATTTTGTTATTATCCCGTGTGACAGTTTCGCCTGGCGTAAAGCACACTGGTGTTTATGGTAGATTTGGTTTCTGAACAACAGTCTGCCCTGAGTCCTTCAAGGGGCGACAGGAGAACAGTCTGTCGCGTATTGATGCTTGGATGATGTCTGTTAGCGTGAGACACGGATGCTTAGGCCAAGGTCCGACAGTATTATTAGTCTCCCTTGCCTGCTTGTTTTCATGCTGTTATAAATATGTGACTGTTTCCGTTTCTTCTTCGGGGTCAGACTCATCGTGCACAGCTCGGTGTATGTCGACTGTTGGCGCCTTACTTACCTGTTACTTATTCTCGTTTACTCCCATTAGTTGCTCTCTATTCTTTTGCTTAATAAAATCTACAAAAGACAACAGTTTGTTGAATCATCATTGTATTTGTTCACTTCTCCACAAGGGGAATCAGAATTTCCTGCCATTGATCTCAGCTGCTACCAAAGGCAATCAAAGATAGGAGTGAATGGAACAGAAACGAATAGCAATGTACAATATTTCACTCTTTGGTTATACTGACTGTGTTCTGGTATATGTCTGAGAGGTTTTCTGTTAGGTAACTACAGACTAAGGTCAGAAACATTCCTCAGGACAATTAAAGTGTATGAAATTCGGCACAAACCTGGGGTCTGGGAGCAAGGTAGCACTCGAGATTCAAGGTGATCACTTTACATGTCCACTGGGGAAATTATTTTGGGACATAATGGAGCAGAGAAAAGAAGAAGAGTGTTTAGGCCTATGTAGCAGCAATTTAAAGTAATCAAGCTGGCCGTTAACAGTAGTTTATCGGCTAATCTGTGGCTTCCATAGTGGCTTCAGTGCAGTCCAAATACCCCTGGCAATAGCTTTTATACTTTCATGGGTAATTGTTCAAATGAAACTGTTTAAACGTCTTCTTTTCTCTCTTTCTTTCTTTCTTTTCTTTCCTATCTTCTCCCCTTCCTTTCCTCTTCAAATCATTTGAAAGCAAACTGGAGGTTCGTGGTCTCCTCACACAGTGGGACTAAAGTCTGTTCTTCTCCACTGTTTACTTTGTACACTTGAGCAAATTTGACTCGTGTACGTGTTTACTTTTCCTTATGTAAAAAACTGAATGCTGTGTTTTTCTTCATTTTGCCACTGCAGTTTTCAGTTCCCCCACCTTCCACCACTGATAGTTCAGATCTCAAGCTTATTCCTCACTTTTATCAAGTACACGGCAATAGTGAGTTTCTTAAAAAAACTGAACATCGTCTTGGACTACATCTTATTGATACATTGGCTACTTTGACATGAGATTTCTGACCAAAGAAATTATTCCAATTTAACACCGCTTGGTTTGTTTCAAGATCTCCATGGGTGCACCAGAGACCTGGACACTGCCTTCTAGCTCTGGTGTGTGACTAAAGATTTAACAGAAAACTCTCACATTATTAATTAGTAATGTTTTCAGAGTTAAACATACAGATATAAAGAAAACATTAAAAAAATAAATTATATAAATAAGGAACAGGTAGGCATGAAAACAGAAATAAAACAAATCTTTTTTTTCATACATGAATTATCACACGTGAGGAAAATATTCAGTTCAAATGCAGATGACGTGGAATTGTTTTAAGACAAGGTTAATTAGAAAACATAAAAAGGAAATAACGGCGGTAAAAGAAAAAAGGTGGGGAAAAGTTTCACTGGGTGTTGAATAGGTCAATTCCAGTTGCTTTTTGATCTTTATTTTTACTTTTAAGCTGTACACTCTTTCGTCTACTTCCACTTTACTCAATGCAAAACAATCACCATAGTAGTCATTTGTGTCTATAATAAAGACCTAAAAACATCACTTCACTTTTTAAAACAAGTACAAAAATGAGAATATTTCAGCCTGCTTCCAATAGAAATCAACTTGTTTGAATTCCTTTTGACAGCCCTAAAGGAAAAGAGCTGTAGGTGGGCATACAGGCATCCCCTGAGCTGCGTTTAAGACCACCTATTCCAGTAATTGTACTCAGGGCTGTTCTCAGAGAAACCTGCTCCACCCTGCCTCCAGGAGCTGCCAGCATGAAACTATTTCATCAGTGCCACTTCTGGAGATACTCGGTGTCTCATGGATGAAATTTAAAATGTTTTTGGTAATTGCCAAAAAAATCAGCTATTGGTAGCTTTATTTAAAAAATAACTGGATCATGTCAGCCTTTGAATGTTACATGATATCAGTTTAGTACATTTAAAGCAGTTTTGTTTTTGATACTGTGTGTAAGTACATTGGGAGCTACTGGAAACCATCAAACTCTTTGTAAACTTAAACATACTTGGCCAATAAAGCTGATTTTCATACTGAATGCGTCAGGATTGTTGCATCATGTTATGGGGCCCAAGGGCAAACATTTGCTGTGGGGCCCCTATTGACTGAAAAATGCACCATGTTAACATAATATAAATTAAAATTAAACTACATTTTAAAACAGGACAGCAAGAAAAGGTACGACATTGCATTGACATTAGTTCTTAATGAAGGACCTGTACTCGTGCAGATTCTCTGATAAATCTGATAAAATGACCAAAACCAATTGGTAAACAGTGAACCTGGATGTTTGGAGGCAGGGCAGGCCTGCTTTGTCCAGTTGGTAGTTCAGGCTTTGGCTTTTACAATCATGCCACCCTGCCTGGGCAAACGACAGTGACCACGTTCTGTGCATTTCACATCACTGAAAATGAAATGCATAAATGCAGACAACATGCACATTTTCACTGCACTGGCTTCATAAGGCAGCACAACTGCTGTACGAGCCATCCGAGTGTGATGTGTGTGTTCACAGCAGCAGGCAGGAGAGGGCAGCAGACATTCGGGCTGAGAGCAGACTGGCTGTTTCATGTCTCTCATCTCCAATCCAGGGAGGGGCTCATTAAATCTGGCTCCCCATCTCTGGCTGATGAATTCTTTATTAAAACAATATGTTCACCCTGTGCTCCTACAAAGATATCATATAAAAGTTCAATTAACTGGGGCTTGATGATCTCAATGAGATGATCTTTTACAGCTAAAAGCTCCCTCTACATGGTCCACTGGAGCCTTTCCAGAGCGATAGTACACACGGAAAAACAGTGAAGGAACATCCACCAGCGAATAACAAAGGGAAGTCAGACGCTGCATGGGGATTTAGATGTTCAAAGGAGCAGCTTACGCCTCTGGGCCATGCAGGGCCCTCTTGAGTCGGAGAATGAAATCTGTTGTTTAACAAGCCTTTATTGGAATCCACACTTCTACCAAAATGTTGAAGATCAGGGACAAACAGAAACCCGCAGCGGAGATACATGAGCCAGCGATGAGCACAATCACAGAGAATTTTTGTCAGTGAGGCCATATCAGACTGTATGATTCCCATATTGGTATAACAAAATCCACAGGTTGTGTGTGTGTGTGTGTGTGTGTGTGTGTGTGTGTGTGTGCAGAGCTCCAGCAGGGATATGTTGAGCTTCAGGTGGTGGATATAGCAGAGAGCTGGCTGCCTTTGGTTTCCTCACTTCTTTTGGCTGTGTAGTTTCTAGAGGTTTATTAAGCACCGCCTTGGTTGGTTTCAAGAGTCCAATGGGTGCTCCAGAGAACTGGACACAACCTTTTAGCCTTAGTATGCTTTGTGTGACTTAAGATTGAAAGGAAAACTCCCCCTGAGATATTCTTATGTTGTGAGATATCTCCATTTTGTGACATCCAAAATGCTCCAGTTAGTTTTTGATGACTTATTTGTTTTCATTTTAAATTGTACCCACTTTTCTGAAACCTGAAGTGTCTATGACCACTTTCCTCACCGCAGAATCATTTTGATCTTACAGTTTAAACTAAGTACTGTGTCGTTTCTGTCCATATTTAAGTCTTAACAAGACTAAGTCTACAGCCATGTTAGCAGCTCTGTGAGGCTGTACTAAGTGCTAACATCAGCGTGCTAATGTTCACAATGAAAATGCTAACACACTGTTGCTAAGCGGAAATAATGTTTACCATGTTCACTATTTTAGTTTAGCGTGTTAACATGTTAACATTTGCTAATTAGCATGAACACAAAGTACAGCTAAGGCTCATGAGAATGTCATTAGTATTTCAGGTATTTGGTCATAAAGTATTGGATAAATGAAAAATGTTACCTGATGATGGTGCTAGATGAAAGTTAAGGGATCTCCAAAGTGATTACAATTGATCCTATTGGAGACATGAATGTCTGAACCCAATGTCACAGAGATCCATCCAATAGAGCCACGCTGTTTGTTTGGCTTAAAAAGCCTTGCTGCTTAGAAATGAGTGTCTGTGTCTTGAAATAAGAATGAATAAGACAGGTGACTGCACTCGAATCAAGGAAAATGACAAAGTGAAGTTCATTTACATTTGAAACCAGCTGAACTATTCTTAAAGCACCAGCTGATTCCACCAGTGTGGAAAGTGTTTTAAGAAAGTAATGCTTATACGTAAAAATACATTTCCCAGAATGCCTTTTGACAGCTGGCAAGAAAGGGGTGTAAACTGGCTGTAAGTCAGAGGTGGCTGAATAAGCATCACCTGAGCTGAGAAATATTACAGGTAACAACTCATGTTGCAATTCTTCTTTATTGTTGCAACTGCTTGTTTCTGATTGGTGGGTTTGTCTGGGATGATGACATAAGCATCCGCGGTGAAAGCCTAATGGAGCAATGACGTACACAAACACGACAATGGTCCAAAGAGCTGTCGAGCACATTTTGAACCAGTTCACATAATGAAGTTATTAAGACTAAGGAACCAGAGAAAGACCGGGCCTCGCTTTAACTCAGTCCCAACAGATCACATGACTACTTGTATGTGAAGGTACCGCTTGTACAGAATGGATCCTCAGAGAATCATCACCTGACTCTGCACTTCTCCTCAGCTCTATAGAACATTTAGCGTCTTTTAGGTCATTGTTAAAATTTTATTGGCAGCATATATCTGGCTGGTCAGTATGAAGCTACAGTCAGCAGCCGCTTAGCTTAGCTTAGCATAGAGACTGGAAACAGGGGGAAACAGCTAGCCTGGCTCTGTCCATGGTGAAAAAGTCCGTCTGCCAGCACCTTTAAGGCTCACTAAGGAACACGTTATATCTCGCTTGTTTAATCCGTACACAACAATGCTCAATGCATCACTGTTTCTGTTTCAAAAAAGTTCCTATACCTTATGGCTGTACATGATCCTGTCAGCGAACAAGGTCACTCAAAGCACATATTCTGCAGCTGCATTGCATTATGCTCAAATGAGGCTACTGTGAACTGGAAAAATCTGCCTCGTCTGCGACAGACTGCTACAGGAATAAAGCACCAACAAACAGCAAAATGCTTTAGGATGGATTTCCTGTTTACCATGGCTGCACTGTTTTAAAAAGTGAGAGTGAAGATGACGTCAGTGTGACTCTCATTTTGTTTAGGCAAGCTTGGGGTTGACAGCAGAATCCTGACTATACTGCATTTTCTGACTCTTTAATTGAAAATATGCAAACCTTTGCACTTATTTGTTGGTTTACATCCATTACTGTAAGGTGCTATTAATCCTAGCACTGAATTCCATTTTAAAGAAGCCTCTTTAAACAAAAAAGCCTGTTTTCAACCCTTAACATGTTCACTGTTCTTTTATACTAAAGTATTAATGTGCTTTTAAAGCTATAAAACAAACACTAGAAGGTCTGGTTTTACTATATGAGTTATACAAACTCACATGAACAATAAATGTTCATTTCATAGCAGATATATAAACTGATAAATGCACTTTTTGTGAACAGAGTTTTGTATGGTGATGAAGCTGTTGCTCCATCTTTTGTCTTCTTGAATGATATTCTGTGCTCTGGTCTCTTGTTATTTGTGGACTCGCCTGCCTTGAATCATCCCTTGAGGCGTGAATAAAGTATTCTGAACTGACTTGAATTGAAAGCACGCTCCATCTGAGCCCATCGCTGAGATGAGAATGAGTCTCCTTCTGGTTAACCTCAGACTGACTTACACACCAGCGACTAACCTTCATCCGTGCTTCCGTCTCACCTGCATTCATCTGAAAAACAAACCAACCCCCAACTCTCTCCCTCTGCCTCTGTCAGGCTGTGGCTCCTCAGCTACCACAGGGCTCCTGGTGGAGGTGCTGAGGGAGCAGGGAGAACATTGTTTGAACTACAGTAACACACAGCTCCCTTCAGCTCCCAGATCAAAGGCAGAGGATTACCAACAGCCTGCTGTAATGAGACCACAATGACTTGAAATCGCTGGGACGGCTTGGTACACTCTCCCCCAGCCACAACATCGTTACGAGAGACTGCGGTGGAACACCCTGAGAAAGACAACAGTAATCTAGTAATGTGGGTTTCTCTGGATGTAAACTCATCTGCTCTGCTCGATCCTCTGTGTGTGATCCTGCTAGGGGGCTGATGTGGAGTTAAAAAGCTGAGATTTAATAAATATCTTTGTAATGATAGAATCCCTATTCCTGCAATGAAAGAAGTGCTGTGCACAGAAATAATGTTATTTAACCTTCACACCTTTTTTCCCTCAGTCCACTACCACTGGTGGATGGCCTGTCTCAGTCAATACACCTCCTCGCCTGTCCACATGCATTTGTCTAATTTAATATACAGTATATGACACTGTGTGTGTGTGTGTATCATCAATTCAGGTCTGTGTCAGTAGGTTTTGACTGTTTGTTGAAGGTCAGTACTGATTTTTTTTTTCTTTTTACAATTATGTTTTGGGCATTTTGCCTTTATTTTGTGAGTGACAGCAGAGACAGACAGGAAATTGCAGGGTGGCAGAGAGAAGGGCATGAAATGCAACAAAGGTGCTCTGACTGAATCAAACCACTAAGCCATAAAATATTACATTTGATGATTTTTTAAAAAGGAAGTCCCAAATTCAGCTTTCCCTTCATAACGTTTTCATTTACGTGGAATTTAATTCAAATGTTGCATAACAATTTGCTCTGTGTAGGGCTATGGGAGACGGCAGTGTATCACTGATCGGCCCAGATCAGTCAGAGGTGAAAAACACTGCATTGTAAGATACACAATCTATCCAATGGACCAGTGCTTTTCCCCATTGAAGGCAATTTTTTTTCTTATCTGAATCAATTTGAATTGTGGTTGTGGGCTATATAAATAAAACTGATTTGACTTGACTTGCTTGTGAGCCCCCTAATACAAAGCAGCGTCTGTTTGCAACCCCTCGTCACTCGTCAACTCTGCAGTATTTCATGATTCTCCAAAAAATAAACATAAATTCATGCAGCAACATTTATTTTTCTTATTTCCTGTCCCACTATTTATGTCAGACCCCTTGTGGGGGTCCTGATCCTTAGGTTGGGGACCACTGCAATAGACTAACCATGCATTAACAGAATAATGGTCAAAGCTGAATAACATTGCTATTCTGGCCAGGGCCCCTTCCTCCAGTCATTTTGTACAAATATTTACATTTGTTGTGAAAACCTGGCTTTGTCTCAGTGGTGTTTCATTCCCAGTTGCTCTACAGTACATCTCAGGGTCAAGCTGTTGAAAAATACAATTATTTCACTGCAGTTGCACAAACGAAAGAAAACATAGAAGATGAGGTTGCTTTTGAAGAAATGTCACATTTTGATGAATTATTTTAACATGCAAAAACATTCCCTTTGGTGTGTGGTGTTTCTTGAATTTTCCATGCACACGTATGTTTTAGAGGTGATCTATTTGTTTGCAGTCTTTAAATCTATAAATCTGTGAAATACGTCAAAATGTGATAATAAAACAGATTTCATCATGACAGTAATCAGCATTTCACCATCTAAAAGGTGTTCATGGCCTAAGCAGAATAAAGCCATGTTTATTCCTGCTGCTTTTGTAATTTGCATTTGTAAGCGGAAACACTGCAACATTAATTAAAGTTTCAGACTCACTGTAAACAAATATAGAAATTCACAGTGTATTTGACATTGTGCTTTGTCTCATAACAAGCACTTAGAGTACGTGATAAATCCCGGTGAGCAGTGATGAAAGCACGTGTGTATCATGGGGGCTGGATTCAGTTGTCTACATTTCATATTCTTCCTTGCTCCCTGTGCACCCATATTATCATCACCATCTCAGGGTCTAACATGTTAATTTAGGTTCATGTTTAAAGCAAATTAATTAATTTGCTTTTGTGCAGTTTGTGTGTGTGTGTGTGTGTGTGTGTGTGAGTGTGAGCCAGCCGCTCTGCAGTATTGCTGTGTGAACGCTGTAATTATGGCTGGTTTTTGACGTTCCCTCGGTGCCTGGCTCCCCATCGCAGAGATGAGAGGAGAAAGTGACACGCTCCTTCACATGTTCTCCTCAGGGAACACTTATCAAAACAATACGCCAGCCATCATTCAAACACAGCCCTGCATACTTTTCCACTTTGAAGTCTCCCCATCCTCTTGTTTTTTTAATCCCCCTCGCCTTTTCTCTCAATGTAATCCCACTGTAACTGCAGGGATTCTTCACAATTCAGACCATTTGTCCATACAAATACAACACTTCATCAACAAATAACAATATGTTGGGAGCAACTATTGAATAGGAGGAGGAATCTAAATGGGTTCAAGTGCTGGCACTGCCATGCATCTTTGCCTCTGTGTTGCCAATCCCTGTAAAAAGTTAATGTAAGCAGGATTCACAGGGAGCTGCTGGTGATGAAATTATGGTGTAACTGATACCAATGTGCCATAGTAGAGGAGTGCATGGCCGCTCGCGTCTTTGAAGGAGGCTCTTCCCATCCCACGATGCACTGCTGGAGAGGGCTCCTGTATGGCTGTACAGTACACACGGACAGATGGAGGGCAATACTGCACGAAAAGCAGGCAATCGTTTTGCCGCAATACAGAAAAAGCCTGCAAGTTAAGGAATTCATTGTAGATTCACTATTGCACACAACACTGAAATCTGTTGCCTCTACTGTAGATGTATACACAGTATAGTGAGGTTTTACATTTTTTCAGGCGCAAATATTTATATCTGATTTCTTCAAATCTGCAATTAATAATCTGATTTTGAACACAGAGTCAAAAATAAAATAGTGAGATTTTTACTTAACTGTATTATAATTTAAAGTATGATTGAGTTAATCATTTAAAATGAGTGTTTTTCATTTCCCCGTGGAATGATTACTCTTAAATCTTAAGCTTTCATTTGAAACATCGTTAGGAATGAGTTGTGAGTGATTTGTTAGAGGTTATAAAACAGATTACATATACAAGTCTTGCAGGGGCATTGCACATATCACCACAATTTCTTCCTGATCTCCGCGACCTGCGATGATTACAAATTCATGCGCGACTAAAGAGGTGCATCATGCATAATACAAAACTGCACCGTCTGCAAAAAATAGCAAGACGAACACTGTAAACAATGGGGGTGTAAGAGCTCTGAGGGGGAGGCCGTAAAACCCACGGCTACAGGGATGCCAAAAACATGTTTTCGAGAGGGGTGAGCCAGTGTTGCCTATTACTATAGCAACAGGAAGACCTGGCTGCTTCAATCAGCTTTTGGTTTGTCGGGGAGGCAGAGGATAGGCAGAGGAGCTCCAGCCAGGGAGCCGTGAGACGTCCTGGTTTTACTAATGAGGGCAGCGGGACACGCTGGGTGTCAAGCCAGCCTGTCCGACCTCCACACATCCTACCTGTCACACTGGCCGTCATGCCACAGCAGCAGCAGCAGCAGCAGCCTGGAGGTCAGGTACAACAAACACAAACAGAGTGACAGCCTGGGGAGAGACACATTAAATACACCGCATTATAGAAAAGCTGTGACTGTTACCTGTTGTGCTAAAACACAGATTGCAGGTTGATTATCAGAAAGTGGCTCACACACACGCATTTCATTTTGTTTAAGTTTAGAGAGCAGCAGTTTTATTGCCGCTGTCTGTAAGCTTGACTACATCATCTGCCTGTTTTACTCTGCTTGCCAGTGGGATCAATCAATCAGGGATCAAAGTCTGGCCCTCAGCAGCTGGAAGTTTTAAAAAAACATCCACATCTCGTGTGTAATTAACTTACGTGTCTTTACATTCTTTTTACGCTTGCAGTGACTGCAGTTGTAGTAGACGTATTGTTTTTCTGTGCGTTATTAAACCTCATGATTAAATGAACATCCTGTTTTGAGAAGCCTTCTAAATGATAATGATGATGATCTGTAACGGCATCAGAGCGTGAGGTGGCAGGAGACATTGGTCCACACACACACACACACACACACACAGACAAGTAACTAAGTAACACTTTACTTTAACCCCACTAGTTAGCATATAGAAACGTTATATAAACATTTAATAAATGCTTTATTGCACACTGTAATGTAGTTGTAAGCAGATGTAAGGACATTTTTACTGTGTATATATGCACAGTATCTGTCAACAATTATAACTTCTTCTATATTATATATTTGACAACATATTTTATATTATTCAAACTGTGTTTTAATATATTGCCATTCATTATCTGTTTACACAGCAGCCTCCACTTATGGCTGTCCACAGCAGGAGTTATAGTTGTTGACTAATACATGACTTTAGATCTGCATTATAGTGTGTTACAAACCATTTGTTAAATGGTTATATACTGATTATAAATGCTAAATAGGAGTTAAAGTAAAGTCTTAATTTATTATTATTGTTGTTGTTATTTTTATTATTATTAATTATTAATGTTATGATAATTATTATTATATTTCATTTATATATGCTACTGACATTGCAGATCATTGAACAATACTGTACTAAAATAGACAGTACAGTAACTCTGTATCATCATAAAATATCTGTTTATACATTTCAGTTCTATTCAACGCGTTTCATGGCATGACATTTTTATTTTTAAATTTTTTAAAGGTTGCCAAAGCTTCAGTATGAGAATGTATTGGTATATTGATACGTATTCAATTTTAATTCGCTTTCAACTTCTTGTGTATGTGCGCGTGTGTCTCTGTGGAAGGCACACTACAGGTGTATAAAATAATGTGGAGGGTGGCATTGTTTGATACATTCGGACTCTGATTCATACTTAGTTAGTTGCATATATTGTGAAAGGGTTTTATACTGCGCAGCATGTGTGCACTGTTAATATAGTGCCACTGCTGTCAGAGACGTGTCACCCAGAGATGTTTTAATACTTTAATAAGGTTTAATACCTCTCACGACCTGTTCTGCAGCATCTCCAACACTCCTGGTGTCGCTTCTGTAAATAAAGGCTGAAGAGAGGTTTTAAAAGAGAAGATGAACTGATCCAGTACCAGTCCCTGGTTGCAAATATCAGCGAGCTAGGATACAAATGTAGATTAGTGATACTGATATTTGTCAGGCTTGAGCAGGTTCACAAACTGACTACCAAAAAAGAGCTAGATGTCCGGCAAAACATTGTTCCATATGAGGTGTAACAGGTGGCGCAGGTGGTTTTTCTTTATTCTTGAGTGTCAAAAAATGTATTGTTGAAAATGTAAATGTTTGAATCCCATATACTTGTGATGTCATCGGCAGATTCAAGTAAAGCATTAAAAATGAGTGTTGTGTGTAGTGCTGTGTGGCTCCTTTCTGTGTGCAGTTTGTATATTCTCTCTGTGTGTGCATGGGCTTCTGCTACATTCCTACACCCAACAAAAGACACGTCATATAGCCTAGGAAAATGTGCTTAGGATGGGTCAATACAGAGGGGGACGTTAGGGGGACTAATAAAGTACATCTTAACTCTAAACTGACGTGTATGTATCTGATGGAGAAACATATTGTGTTAGTCATTACACCTGGTCAAATCGATTTGAAAAACAACCATTTTCTTGAGTTTTCTCCTCGGCTCAACTGTCCACGCAGTGTATTTTATCTAAAATTCACTCATAATTTCACAAAACACTGGATTTGATTTTTCACATCACCCAGGTATTTATGACTTCACTGTTAATAGAGGCCTCACAAGGTGCAGTAGATAAAGTGGCAAACTTTATTATCTACATAAAAGGTTTAAGAAAGGGACTTTAGGTGTGTTTAGTAAATCTTTTGGTTCATACTGAGAATGTTACTGAGGTAAATGCACTCAGCAGGATACACCATGCAGTACAGAGCGAAAACAAACATATCTCCAGTTGTAATCTGGAGGTCATGGTTTCTTTCCACCAAACAGCACAGGTTAAACTGTACAGTGAAGCAGTGACGGCTGGTGCTAATGTGTAATGATTAGCAATCAGTGTGAGACTGGTAACATTAAAAAGTTCCTCCCGATAAACCAATGGCGTGGCCACATTGTTACAGCGTTCAGCGAATCCCCTGCGGATCTGATGCAACAGGGCTGCAACTAAAGTTACACCTTCTAACTGCAACATGATGTCCTTCCGCCACGGCGCTACGGAAACTAGTGCCGGCTGAATTATCCCTCAAATATCTACACTGTCTCCGTTTAGAAGCGTGCTTAGGGTTTTAATAACGTCTTCAAGATGTTGTGTTATTATTTCGAGTATGACTGTTCGTGTACACGCTTTTTTGTCACAGACTTTTTTTCAGCAGCCTCATGTACATTATAGTTGCATTGATGAAACTATTAGAACACTTTGTACAGCATCTAAAGAAGCACAGATGCTATACAAACGACGAAAAAGTCAAAAGGCCATTATAAATGTGTGTAATTCATTATTATTCCCGTGAATAAGATATATATATATATATATATGTGTATATATGTGTGTCTGTGTGTGTGTGTGTATATATATATATATATATAGGATAACATGAATAAATGAAGATGAAATACAATAAAAATGTAAATATTAAACATAACATGAGATGAAAGAGGAGAGGTCTCTGGATAATGGGAAAGTCCCCAGGTTCATGACGTAAGGGCCGGGTGAACTCTGCAAACTGCGGATTCATCTCGGCGGCTGTGATCAGGTCCGGGCAGCAGGAGTTGCAGAAGTAGCGGATTTAAAAACTTTCTGTCTGCAAGTCTGTTCGTCGAAATAGCGCTTCATGAAGAGTCCCTGGCTGCCAGAGGGGAAAATATGGCTTTTTAAACTGTGACTGAGTTCCTCCTCGCCGTAAAGCTCCGCGTGCTTTGCTCTACTAGCCTACTCAGGAACGATGGGGTGAGTAGCAGCTTCGTAGCTTTGGGGGACGGAGGAAAGTTCGGACAATCGTCTCTTCTTTTAGCTAACTAACTCATAGACACTGTGTAAACTAACGGCACAGTGTACGGGGAATTCAGCTGTTAATTCGCGTCATTTCAACCACTTTTTAGCCGTTCTTACTATTTTAAAGGAACCGTGTCAAAGTTACTTTTTCCAAGTGTAAAAAGAGTGAATTTATTTGCTTTCTGTTTCTTCATACAGTTTTAAGTGCGCTACAAATATGTTTGTACAACTTCGATTTCCATATAAAGTATGTTTGTAATGATGTTAATTCAATAAACAGGCATTTTGATGGTTTATTATTTTTTGTTAATTATTTTCCCATGGTTTATTGTTTCCCAAACTATGTCAGGGTACTGTTTTGCACTTATTGCTTGATAATCATATTTTTGTGACATAAATCAGTAATTGCTTCCCAGCATGAGGTGACGGGTGAATAGAAAAGTGAAGAGCTCAATAAACCTTTAAAATAATTTAGTTTTGTATTTTAATATTAATTATATATTTTTTTAAAAATTACATTTGAGGGAATTATGTGTTTCAGATGATGAAATTGGGGATTTAAAAGCTAAATTAAAAATTGTCCCATTTTTTCATTTTCTTAATTTTTCCCACAGGTCTTCAGGTGTTTCCACAACTCTTTCATCCACCCAGTGCACGGTTTGTGCTTTTGAACAATTTAATCGAAGCAGACGACACAATGGCGGCATCGATCCTTCGCAGGAAAATTCCCCCCATTTCCACGGGCGAGCTCGGCGCTCCCCCTCTCCAACAGGCTAGCCACAGCCAATCACGGCCCAGGACGGGGGCGGAGCCAGCGGAGAGGCAGCACTTAATTGGTGAGTTTTGCCAAGACGCTTTTTTATTTTTCCACATCCTGAGGTCGGAGCCGCAGTGCAGCACGGGGCTAATGTCGTACAGTGAGTACAGCTAAGTGGATATTTATCGAATGCAGACGATGCTGTTCAATCATTTTCAGATGATCGGTTAGTTGTTCACTTGGATTTGTCGGAATGACTTTGAACTGAAATGTTTTTACATTTATCCTCTCTACCTTTGTGTGTGATTTCAGATTTTTTTTCCTGAATTTGTAGTTTTTATTTCAGTTATTCTACACAAACAGCTGATTGAAAAAAATGGATTGCTTTACTGATTCTATGATTTATGATTTTGAATTTTTATAGGTGATGGTCACTCAGATTGGATGACAGAAAAAGTTGACTTGTCTTCGTTTGTGTCAACAACCGAATCTTCTCCCAGCTCGTCCCTTCCACCGTCGCCGTTAGAACAAGATGTCAAGGTGCCCTCGGATCTGGAGGTCATGACCTCTCTACTGCAGGAGGAGCTGGCTCAGCTGGAGGACTACTTCCGCTCCGAGTCCACATCCACGACAAACAAGTTGGAGAAATCCTCAAAATGTGACAAGGGTGCCCAAGCCATGGGCTCCCAATCTTATTATCAGTTACCCTATGGCTCTTATGGGACCAGCCAATCAGAAACCAGCCCTGTGGTTGTTACCTTGGCAACAGGGGAACTGGACCTGGCCAGCTTCTGTGGCGGTCCCATCGGCAGAGCCAAAATTGCTCGACCCGCTCCGTACAACTACCATCACCGCTACCACCACAACAATGGGCGAAGAATCATCAGCGAGACTGTGAAGGTCGGGGAGGAAGTTGGACTTGATACGTGGGGCTCCAGGGGAAGTTACTCAGGAAGCACAGAGTTGTCTGTGAACCACTACTCCACACTGAAGACGGTGAGCAAGAACAGCCTCGGTAGCGTCAAGAAGGTGAGAGAATGTGCTTTATCGTTGAAGGAAGAGGAGAGTTATTGTTTTTCAGAGGGAATGTTTTGCAGCGAAGAGATTGCTCGAGGTTTTTGTCTGGGCGGCTCGTACGACAGCCACCACAAGCGAGAGGGACAGTTGATGCACAACGTGAAGGTCAATGTAAGTTATGACAGCGCGGGGCTGGAGGTCTTGCACTGCAGCAAAGATGGAGGACTTTCGGGAGGTATTCCCCAAGAGACAATGGTGGCCGGTGACGGCTACTTCCACCAGTCCATGGCCAGCACAGAGCCTTACCATAGCTTTATAGGTGACCTAGATCAGCCGTCACAAGCACAGGCTGTAGAGCCCCAACATGGCCACTACCTCTATCCAGAATGCCTTGCAGACCAAAGCTATGAATGTCTGTCCAGAGGGGAGGGCGAGGGGACGCTGCTGGGCGCCCCCATCCACCGCCCCACCCAGAGGCTAAAGGATGAGCCCTGCTCCGTCAAACCAGCTCTGGTGATGGGCACCGCTTCTCTGGATTCTGGCACTGGAGAGAGGAAGCAGAAGAAGAGAGACCAGAACAAAACTGCTGCTCACAGGTAAGCCATTCACTCTTTTTTTTTTTTTTTTTTTTTTTTTTTTT
>LKNJ01005949.1:2642-20164 GCA_002120245.1 Maccullochella peelii | reverse complement strand
TGTGTGTGTGTGTGTGTGTGAGAGCCCATGCTAAAAGCGAACAGGGGAGAGGCAGAGGGGGTAAAATTGCTTATGTTTTGCGGGTCAGTGCTCCTGTGCTCAGCTCACTAAAACCTCTCAATAAAGGGGGAGGAGAGGTGGGTGGGTGGATGGGAGGGAGGGGGGCTGAAGGAAGGGGCCTTTGGCAGAATACAGATTTTCTCCCCTCTCCTTTCCTCCCATCGTCTCTTGTCACCCTTTCTTCTCCTCCACACTCTCACACCCTCCCTCCATCCTCTTTCCTCTAATCTCATCCCCTCCCTTTCCCCTTTTTTCTCCCCCTCCTCCTCTCTTAGCTATTCCTCCTTCATTTACCCTTTCCCCCCTCAAAGCCCAAGCGCTCGCTCGCTAGAATTGTGTGCACGCGCATGTGTGTTTGTGTATGTTGGATGCACATTTCATTGACAGGCTGAGACTATAATGGACTCAACATGAAGCTTTAATCCATTAACAATGGGATCCGTTGGTCAGGAGGCCAGAGGGGGGCAGCTGTGTGTTTGTGTGTGTGTGTGTGTGTGTGTGTGTGTGTGTAGTCTTGGGACACAGAGGGACACACAAGTGTTATGCAAGTAATACACACACACACACACACACACACACACACACACACACACACACACACACACACACACACACACACGTACTGCAGCCAGTGCAGCCTGTCAGAGCCAGGAGAGGGAGCACTGATAGATTTTGAGAGCCACTTAATGTAATCATCAATTTCAGAGGCGTGTGTTTGTGTGTGTGTGGCTTTGGTTAAGTGAGAAAAGAGGTTGCTGTTTAAGTGTTAGTGCTGCTTAATTCATGCTTCTGTGAACTATTAACCTATTTGCAAGTAAGAGTCTGTTTTTCTAACCTGCTCAACACATAGCTGAATAGCTGTTGTAATTAGTGGTAGATGGATCAGACGGTTTAGTGAGCTCATGCAGAATGCGTACACAACAAAGCGCAACCTGAACTGTAAATGGCAAAATTGTCTGACCTCTGCAAATCTTTTTTTCTTTTTTTTTCTTCTTTGTCCTCTAAACTCTCCTTTCTCTTTTTTTTTCTATTTTCTTTCTACACTACCTATCTTTTTTCTTTAATCTCTCTTTCCTCTGCTCTCCTATCCTTCTACTCCTCCTCTCTGCTTTCATCTGCAGAGTAACTCATTGCTGCCAGAAAGTCTTAGGAACTCAGATAAGCGACGCAACGGACCTGAGTTTCAAAATGACACCAAGAAACGCAAGGTGGATGACAAGGACTCCAGCCACTATGTAAGAAATGGTTCTGCTGACTGTGTGTTTGTTTGTGCAATGCTGTGTATTCATTAGCTCATGCATATTTAGTGTTTGTAGTACAGATGTACCATAGTCATCGAACATTTTACTTTGGTGTTTACACTTATACCAACTCATACCACAATATTCACTTGTACGTTCCTTGTAACAGCCTGTTTTTCAGCTAATCAAAGGGCATGGACATTTGTGACAATCTTCTGTTAAAGAAAATTACCAGATGGAGATGCAGAATATTTGATGGCATGCTCACTGATTGCCGTTTTTTTTGCAGGATAGCGACGGGGAGAAAAGTGATGATAATTTAGTGGTGGATGTCTCGAATGAGGTCAGTATGTTTTGATATTTTTTATTGTTAATAAAGTTGTGATGATTGTGGTTGTTTCCTGTGAGATGGATGCACTCCCTTTTTTAAAAATGAACATACAGTATATGTTCATATATATTCACATATATATATTGTGAATCTTCTATCCAGGAACATCACTTTTGTGCAGTAATTTTGCTCTCATGTAGTTAACTGAATCCTTGTCCCTCCACCAGGATCCTGCCTCCCCTCGTGGCACGCCTCTCCCCTCCCCTAGAGAAAATGGCCTGGATAAAACACGTCTTCTCAAGAAAGACCCCTGTAGTCCAGCCTCTACTGCATCATCAGCTAGCTCCTCCTCCCTCAAGTCCAAAGAGATGTCAATGGTACGGATGAACAAGACAAAGTTGTTTCAGTTGTTTTAGCATATAGTTGGATAGACCAAGTAAACAGATCCATTGATAGGTGAATACATATGTCAGTAGTTCCATATTTCTTGTATATTTC
Organism: Maccullochella peelii; assembly: GCA_002120245.1. Lineage (NCBI taxonomy): Eukaryota > Metazoa > Chordata > Actinopteri > Centrarchiformes > Percichthyidae > Maccullochella > Maccullochella peelii. The sequence continues at coordinate 18,034 of LKNJ01005949.1, read as the reverse complement.
TAAACTGTCTCTCTCTCTGTGGCAGCGAGACAAGGCAGGTACACCGGGGCTAAAGTCAAGCACACCTACACCAAGAGGTGACTCCACCCCTGGTCCGAGCTCCACTCCTGGAATCCGGCCCAGTCTATCAAAACCCCCCTCCATGGAGATACCACATCCACCCAGTAAGTCCAGTATAAACATTTGTAATTGAATTATATGATAACGTGTGTCATTTTATGACACAATATGCTATTTTTTGCTAGAGGGCAATGAGTTATACTTTCTAAATTGCCTCCAGGAAAATTCAACCTCACATTTAAGGGCCAAAGTGCTTTGGATAAATGATGTAAGACTTTTTGCCTGCTTCCAAAAGAACTGTTGTTGCTAATGTTTCACGGCACGCCTTTACTTTGGAAAAATCTCGTGCATGCACGGGGGTCCCCAGAGTCTGCTTGATATGAAAGATAAATCTGATTGCCAGCAAATCACCGTTTTGGTTAGAAATCTCTGTTTGCTTATGCTTAACTTAACTTTGCATCACAGCCAAAGAAATAATTCTAATCAAGGGTTATTAGTACTGTCAGATGATTGTGTGGTAATTATAAGTGTGTAGGATTAAGGCTTGCATTCTTAGATATTTAAGGGATTTTGAACTTGAATGCTCTCTTAGTTATCAGCTTTTCATGTGTCATACTCTTTCCTTCCTTCTCGTCCTCAGCTGCTGGTTTGCGGACCCCCCTGGCTGTACCAGGCCCATACCCGGGTGCATTTGGTATGTTGCCTCACGCAGCGGGGATGAACGGGGAGCTGGCTGGGGCTGCTGGGGCTGCGGCCTACGCTGCCGGACTGCACAACATGTCACCTCAGATGAGTGTCGCTGCTGCGGCCGCTGTGGCTGCATATGGCCGTTCACCCATGGTGAGTGGAAAAGGGTGACTGACATTTGATATGTGTGCATCCATCCCAAAAATAAAGAAAGCCTCTGCAAATTGTGCATAAAAGGTTTTAACTACCCTTTGACTTCATATTTTATTATGTTACAATACTGAATCACAGTGGATGTAATTAGGTGTTTTTCACACTGATCAACAGAAATATCAAAGTGAAGAGAAATCTCTACAAATGTTTCTAAACTAAGTACAAATATGAAACAAAATGATTCATTACATAAGTATTCACCTCCTTCAAGACAGTATTTTATTGGAGGCTCCTTCGGCAGGAATTCCAGCTCCTTGACTTTATGTAGATTGGCCGGTACCGGTTTGCACATCTGGACAGTTCCATTTTAATCCCACTTTTCTTTGTATAACTTCTCGAGCTCTGTGAAGTTGCATGGTGAATGTGAGGAAACAGAATAGAGTGAATTTTCAAGTCATGCCTTCTACTTCTGCTGAGTTTTTCAGCAGTGGCTTCCTCTTCTCCGTTCTCCCTGAAGCACCTGAGCAACTGTTGTTGCATGCTCAGTGCTCACAACTCAGCCATGACACCCTGTGACCTGCTCCAGGCAGATTTATAGCTGTACTACAGTATATTCTTTCCATTTTTTTTTTAATGATTGACCTTATGCTACTCCGAGGAAATATTCAGTGTTTTGGAGATTTTCTTTCCCCTGATTCGTACGTTTCAGTAACAGTGGATTGGTTGATCTTTTGTCTTCATAATGTAGCTTTTGCCAGGAAACTGACATTTGCACCAGTTGCACCTTCCAGAAATGAATGAATTAAAAATCACTTGTCACTCCTTGATTAAACGCATGTGATGTGCTTCAACTTAATGAGGAACTTCTGAAAACAGTGAATTCTTATAAAGTCAATTATTTTAGATTTGACTTATTCTACATTTGACTTATTCCAATTCTTACTTCTTTTTTTTCTATTGATCAGTGTTGAAAAGTCAGAATTATGTCCACTTTAATTCAATGTTTTAAAAGAATAAAAGATCAGGAAGTGGTGTGAATACTTTTCATAAGCACTGTATATTTTATATTGCAAAGTGTGGAAAGTGTCAATAGTTGCACAGCTGTATTTCTCTTGTCTGTGTGATAGTATTTATACAGTGGGTATGTTGGTGTGCTTTACGTTCAATCACCTCATCACTCTTGTCTGTATTTGCATAGGCTTCATTACACTGTTTAAATAGGTTTAGTAGAATCACAGATGTGTCTGGGCAACACTTGATAGAAACTCCGGTTGTGTACTTAATCAGCTGTGTGTGTGTTGGATTGGGGATAGCACAAGTACTGACAGCTCTGCCTCTGTGTGTTTGCTGACTCTTAAACTTGTCATTCAGATGCAGAGGGTGTGTGTGCTCGAGAGTGTGTGTTTGCTTTGTGCTCATGAATGTTTGTGTTCAGGTTAGTATTGACCTGTGTGCATTTTGCCAAAGCTCATGGGTGTATGTTTGCACTGTGCTCATAAAATGCCTGTGTTCTCGCTTCAAGGTCGGTTTTGATCCTCATTCTCACATGCGAGTTCCTGGAATGCCTCCCAGTCTGACAGGAATTCCTGGCGGCAAACCGTAAGTGTGTTTGTGGCTGCTTGTAATGTGAATTGCCCTGTGGAACATCTGATGTGTCCTAGAAAAACCTCCTCTAGAAATAATTACAATTTTGAAATTTTTACCTCTCTCTTCCTGTTTACACCTTCTTCCACTTTCTTTCTGTATTCTCTGATTTTGCCTTCATGCTTAACCTCTTCTCGTCCTCCTTTGTATCATCAGTGCTTACTCTTTTCACGTGGCGGCCGACGGACAGATGCAGCCGGTGCCGTTCCCCCCGGATGCTTTGGTGGGCCCAGGGATTCCTCGCCACGCCCGTCAGATCAACACACTGAACCATGGAGAGGTGGTGTGCGCCGTTACCATCAGTAACCCCACCCGACATGTTTACACAGGAGGGAAGGGTTGTGTCAAGGTCTGGGACATTAGTCACCCAGGAAACAAGAGCCCAGTGTCACAGCTCGACTGTCTGGTGAGTGAGGTGGTGGGGTTGGTGGGGTGGGTACAAATGTATTTTTTGAGTGAGAGAGGTGTGTGTTGTATTAACTGTTTATCAAAACTATTAAAACCAGAATTTCTGCAGTCATGGTCTGAAAAGAGACTAGAAAGATAGTTGTGCGGTATTAGTTACATAGAAATGGATGTTTCCATTTATACTAAATATAGTATTGTATGTATGCAAAACATTAAATATATTTTTTGTGTCTGCTTCATCAGAACCGAGACAACTACATCCGCTCCTGTCGTCTCCTCCCTGATGGTCGGACGCTGATTGTGGGAGGTGAGGCGAGCACGCTGTCAATCTGGGATTTGGCCACGCCTACTCCCAGGATTAAGGCGGAGTTAACATCATCAGCACCAGCATGTTACGCTCTGGCCATCAGCCCGGACTCCAAGGTCTGCTTCTCTTGCTGCAGCGATGGAAACATCGCAGTCTGGGATTTACACAATCAGACACTCGTTAGGTAAGAGAGACCTTGTTGTATGTACATTTTGATTTTAGACAGAAGGAACACGGAGCGTTTGCTTATTTTCAGTGTCATTCTTTGCAGAAGATGAGTACAAATCTGTGGCTCAGGTGAATTTTAAGGACGTCTAGAATTACTGCCTGGCTTCTCTAACCACCTGTCAACCACAGTATTGACTTGTATTATAATAATTATCATAAGTTGTAGCACCAAGAGGCAGAATATTTAGCAATAGTACTAAGAGTGGCTGCTGATGAGAAATACTGTAAACCCTTCACTTGGTAGTCTGATGCATACCAACTGCTCGGGCAACCTGATGCCAAGTGTGTCTTTGTTTAAACATTTGTCTTTATTTAACTTAAGAATTTATGTGTGTATCCTGCAGACAGTTCCAGGGCCACACAGATGGAGCCAGCTGTATTGACATCTCCAACGATGGCACCAAGCTGTGGACTGGAGGCCTCGATAACACTGTCCGCTCCTGGGATCTGAGAGAGGGACGGCAGCTGCAGCAGCATGACTTTACATCACAGGTACACACAGCGTTTCATCGACTAACCTTAATTTTTTTCAAATTGTTTGTATTAAATGTAGTATCCCCAGTAAGACTGAATTCATTTTTAGCAGCTGGTCAAATGATCAATGCTAATACAACTCAGGTAATATTTCCTCTCTCTGCTGTCCAGATCTTCTCTCTTGGCTACTGTCCGACAGGAGAGTGGCTCGCTGTGGGAATGGAGAGCAGCAACGTTGAGGTTCTTCATGTCACCAAGCCTGACAAATACCAGCTTCATCTACATGAGAGCTGTGTACTCTCCCTGCAGTTTGCCTACTGTGGTAAGCTACTGTGGCTGTCTTGATCTTGGTCTATTTAGTCCTAGTCTATTTTCCACTGCTCATTTTGTAGTCTACGTTAGAACCATCCTCTTTAAAATGAGTGATTTAAATGTGTTGTGACGGTTCTAGACTTAGTTCTACCTTAGTGTTTTTTTGGGGGGATTTCTTTCCCTTTGTTAGATAGGACAGCATAGATGTAGACAAGAAACAAGGAGACCCCAGAGGGAGGGGTATGACATGCAACACAGGTCCTTGTTCCTTCAGTTGGCTTTGTCTACTCTACAAAGCATTTTCCTTTGTTCACTGTTTAACCATATTTTGTTAATGATGTCATTGTCTGCCCTTTTGTTTTACGCGGAGATTGCTCATTGTGGGTGTGTTTGCGGGTGTTTCTCTACACAGGTAAATGGTTTGTGAGCACAGGAAAGGATAACTTACTGAATGCTTGGAGAACACCGTATGGAGCCAGCATATTCCAGGTTGGGACAACAGATCACTACATTCATTATATCATATATTAACATAGATAAAACGGCCGCCTCTGAAGTTGCTGGCCAAACACTGCATCAACAACTTGATACCATGAAATTGTCATGGTGTTGACCTCAAATAGAGAATTCTCTACTGTCCATTGACAGTTTTAATGGCACATGAAAGTTGCAAACATGCCTGCTGTTGGAATATGCAGTGAAATATTGCTTGTAGTGTGGTAACGCATTCTGTCTCATGTGCTGCATCAGCATGTTTCTCTGTAACAACATTATCAAACATGTTATGATAGCGACTGTATCTTATTAACCATTCAGCAATATTGATTGGATTTAGAGCACCACACGTAATTATGTTTTCTAAAAGCGTAGTTTTAAAACTTTTAAAAACGCACACAGAAACCGTGATGCATTCTTTTTCTAGGTTAGAAATTGTTCTTTATTTGGGACTGACTTTTCTTTCCTATTCTAAACCTCTTTCTTTCTCTTCAGTCTAAGGAGTCTTCCTCGGTGCTAAGCTGTGACATATCTGTGGACGACAAGTACATTGTAACCGGTTCAGGGGACAAGAAGGCCACTGTTTACGAGGTCATCTACTAAAAATATGGAAACAAAGCAAAGACATTTGTTCTTTCCCCACACACCCGTTATGTTTCTAGAAATGTTCACATGGAGCCAGAAATCGCAGACAAGAGTGACCTTGATGGCACCTTCTTTTTTCTGTTACATCTGCCGAGGAGACACAGGAATGAGACAAACATTTTACATGCACACATCTATTGTGCCTGTATACATGACTGGAATTAACTGGAACAGCTGGATGTTACTGGAAGGAGAGGAACTATTTGGATGTTTTTGTCTCTCTCGCTTTCTGCTACGGACTGCACTGGGACCAGACAATGACTGAACCAAAGCGGGGTGCTGCTTCGTTTTGACTGGCACCAGCTCTTTTGGAGAACACTGTACTGAACATCAGACTTTAAAACACACTTGATTCAGTGTCACGACCAGGGGCAGAGACCCTAGAAGGGAGCACTCAACCCAGATGGTTGAATATGTAAACAAGTGGCAGACAGAAAGAGGAAAATGTGGACAGAAACTGACAAAATAATGGAGAGACGGAGGAGGAAAAGCAACATTTTACAGACAGTGAATGCAGAACATGTTGGTTTGTATTTCGTTCCAGACAGACATTGCTCACAGCCTGTTGATCTCTCAGCTGTGACTCTCTGACCTTAGAACCTCAGCTTGCTGTTCTGATACGCCTACACTGTCTGAAAAGTACCTTTTCTGTTTTAACAGTAAGTCCTATCCTCACTAACTGCACTGTAGTGGTAGCTGTCCACCTACACGCTTAGTATACACACACAATGACAGTTTTTAAAATACTGAAGGCCATGTTGACTTATCTAGCATCACACTATTGTTGATTTCTCTGGTGGGTTAGTTGGATCCTTATGAGGTACCCATTTCAGATGCCACCAAAAAGCATTTACATACATTGGAGAAAAAATTTGCTTACCAAATCAAATAAGCTTCCAGAACAGGAGAATATAAATGTTGTTACAGACAGCTGAACTCTGTTGTCTTCTTTTTTTTTTCTTGGTTGAAAGACCAATTAGTGGAAATCTAAAGGGAAAATAAGATTCAAATTCCATTGATCCTCCTTCTCTAGTGTACCTGTTTCAACAGATTATTTCCCTACTTTTATTTTTAACATAACTGTAGTCCACAAACTACATAAGCCTTCAGACTGGAATTTCTTTTAGCTCCTTATGCTCTATACTTGAGCCACAGTGTGTCATCAACTGCACATGTTGATGGGTTTCCATTAGCAGAGTGGGAGAGCACCACCTTCACTCACACTATTACTGAATTGACGTGAAAACATTTCAGAGACTCAGTATTGATAACTGGTCAGCTGGATTGAGCTTCAGATTTACAAATAGCCTTCTTGATATGTTGTTGTTCAAGTCAAGACATGGCCCCTGCTGTTCATTTAAATGCAGTTAATTTGCTTGTGGTTTCTTTCACAATAACTTAATTGGTTGAGGTCATAATGATGAAATGGTTAAAATGGTCTTGAATTAATTTTGTCCCCTTAATTTGAAATTAAAAAACAACCCCTTTGGTTTCTGTCTTTACTGCAAATTAACCCCGACCCTGCCTTTATCAGTCTTTGAAACACATGATGTCTTACTGTACGAATGGTTAATCCCGCTAAACAGGGACCAACTATATTTCTAAAAAGACCATCTTGACAAGTAAATTAACTTTGTGTTTAAAAAGTGAAAGGTCCTTTCTACAATATTCACTAAACAAATGCCATCTTAAAAACAGAATTGCCTTCTTTTTTTTTAAATACAGTCACTTGTTACTGCTAATATTCTTGAATGTGGGACATTTATGAAATTGCCTTGAAAAGTAAGTGTCATGTTGTCTTTTCACTTTACAGAGAATATTTAAGTCTACAAGCAAGACTATTAAATTATTTGTCAAGATAGTCTTCTAGAGAAGGGTAGCGAAGGTGCATTTGTATTTCAGCTTCAGGAAGGAGTCAGTCAGTTTCAGCCATTTTAAACTCATTATTTTCATGACCTTTTGCTTAGTTTTTTTTTTTTTTAAATCTATTTTTTGTCTGTTTGTAAAAATGTATATATCTGTTGTTTTTTTTCTTACAGGACATGCTTTAGAAATAACAAACTGTTTTTGTACGTCTTTTACATGGAAAAGAAACATCTAATCAGGAGAAATACTAAATGGTCTTAATGCTAGCGAATCTAAAATGATTGAAATATCAATATCAAGACAATAAATGTTTTTTTTGTAACTGGAGTGGTCTTTGACTTTCTGAGTTGGTACAAGAACACATTAGGACCTCACTGATGAAATTATTTGGATCCATTATAGATAATTGCGATGAAAGCTCAGAGTTTAGAGAATCACCCTTTTAAACAGAAGGTAGTTTAGATTCCAGACTTGTAAATAAAACATTGGTCGTGACAGTTAACTAGTGCCTAATTCATCCGTATGGTTTCCTTGTGCAAAGTATATTTTACTGAAACTGTAAACTACTCACTGACCAGCAGAGGATAATGGTTGTCCTCATTTGGCTTTGTGTGGAAAATGTACTTTTTACAGCGTAAAATCATCATACAGTGTCACATTTTTTTTGCTGACATCTTTGGTACATTATTGATGTTTTCAATTAAAGCCAAAATCTGAAAAATGCAAATAAGTCATCTGGGGTCTATTACTTATTTATGTGCGTTGATGGAGTAGATTAATGAAACAGCTTGCAATATAATCGAAAGATCAGTGCATCAGCTTTTTTTATCAAGCAACATTAATTCGTGGTCTGGCTTTCTCTGCATATTCTCCCAACATTCGCTTGGGTGTCCTTTAGTTTCTTCACACAGCTCTTCTTCAGTACACCACGCTTTATTTACTACTGGAGAGTTTCACCGAAGCTCACACAGGTCTGCAACTCACTGCGTGTGTATTCTCTGTAAGAAATTCAAGTCAAGTAAGTGATTTTGTAAGATTCCTCTGGTTTCTTTCCGAAGACTTATAGAAATGTCTCTGAATCCTGTTTGCTTTTTTTAAAACGTCAACAGCCTCTGTCATTGAGAAGGTGATTTTGAGGTGCTGGCACAAACTGAGCTGAGTCGGACTAAAATGTTCCCTCAACATTACATAAGTCATGTAGTCACGTCCTGCAAGTTGCAAGATTAAAAGATGAAGCAAAATAGAGTCCACTTTAGTCGTTGGGTTGTCTTTTTTTGTGTTCACTGTAACTCAAACACAACACCTTAGTACGAATTTTGGTTGCTAAAACTTTACACATTAGCTCTTTACTTTTGCCATCTTGTCTCTGTGGTTTGAAGTGAACAGATTTGCTTGTTCAGAGGGTGCTCTGTATGATGCATAACGTATGTATGACTGGATTAACACTTTGACAGAATCCAGTACAGATAGGGATTCAGTAAGGGCTGAGATTGACCTGAATGGGATCAAGTCTTTGTAGGTATAAATGTGAGTGTGACTCCACTTGACACAGCAAGCAACTTGACTGTGAATGATTTCTGCTTGAGTGTGGGCAGCTTGAATGGCTCCATCTGCATGTGCAGTAGCTGCTGCTGCTGCTATAACATTGTCTTAATGAATTAACTTAGCTAGACTGCAAGTGCTACTGCCTGTATATTATCAAGCATGATGTTTGTGCATTTATTCTTCTCAATCAGGTTTCTCCAGCAGAAATCTCACCTAATCTCAGCTGGGTTTTTAAATTCCTCAGACTGAAAAAGGAAACTGGTTTTGGATTTATACTGACTTTTCTGGAAACAGCAGACTGACTTCTGCTTGTTCCTACAGGTCCTGTAGTAACACTGCATCTTTGTTTATCCTGTGAAAACACATGGCCTGTCTGCATTGTTTTCCTGCTTTCTCTCCACTGCTTTTAGGTTCTACTCCAGCCTCTTGTGGTCCTGAATAGCTTTAAGTGGGTAAAGGCGAAGAATGAAGAAGCTGGGTGGCCCACTCAACCAACCAGGGATGTTTCAGTCTGCAGAAAAGAGAAGTTACCCGTGTGCAGAGTTTGTATTTAGCCTATGTGGTATTGATATGGAGGTATAGATAGTAGCAGAACAGAGCAACTGTTCAAATCAACTGTGTGTTAAATAACCAGGTCCAATCCCCTGCTTAATACTAACACCCACAACAAACAGACTAGCTCTCTCTCTCTCTCTCCCCTGATGTAAACTGTAAATCTGATTAATTACTGTGAATATATAATTCTCTGTCTATCCCCGGCTCTCGTACACAGGCACTTGCACAAACACACACACACAGCGTTGTACAGTATGAGGTGATTATGTAGCAATTACAACAGTCACACTGACAAAATGAAAGCTGATCCTTGGAGAAAAAATGGAGAAAATGTCACTCCAAGTTTTCAGAGATTTCTGAGCTCTGAATAACAGCGTTCTCTTTTGATCATCACCGCTGCTGCCTCTCTCCGATACACAGACGGATTATTCGCCCTAAATCTCCCAAATCCCTAATCCTATTTATCTCAACGCCACACAAAACGGTGCTCTCTTCCCACTGCTCAGCTTATGTGTACAGTACGGATGTGAGTGTACTTGTATTTCTACATTTATGAGGACCAGTTCAGGACATGAGGTAGTGACATTTCAGGCAGTGCTCACTTTGAAAATGCTCCATTTTAGGATTCAAAGTTTTAATAATAAAATAAGTTTTAATAGTTATATATTTTATATAGATTGTGTGGTGGAGAGAATATGCATGGTATATTGTTAGGCACTATTTCATCTGATCTTCATTCATTATTATTTGTTTAATTTGCTCCAAATGTTCTTCCTCAAGGTTGCCTGAGTCTGGGACAACCTGCATATTAAAGACCGACATAAATAGAAAACACTGTGAAACTGACGTGAAACCGAAATGAATAATGCATGTTCAGGTGAAGTGGATAACAGTTAATTTCTGCAACTCATCACAAAATAACTAATAAAATATTATGATTTTTTAAAAATTTTTTAGCAGAATATATTTATTTTTTGGCCACCTGGGGCAGCGGAACAAGCTGTAAACACATATTATACATTATAAAGTTATGGTGAACTTGTTAGTTCACATCCAGCAGACACGGATCAACGTTATCATTTATTTTCGAGTTGTGTTCCCTGCCACCTGGTGAATGTAAGTCCAATATTCACTCTTCTTTCAACTCTGTTTATGGTCTCCACCAACTCTAGAGTGAAATATCTGGCTCTTTAGCTGCTAAATGCTCCACTGTGTTCCAACTCTGTTTGTCCCCCATGCCCAGCTAGTCGCTAACTTTGACTGTGTGCCGTTTGGTGCTGGGCTGGTTGTGTACAGTGGGTTTATGAATTGATTGATTTTTGCTCGTTTATTCAACCTTGTGTGTCATGTAGTTTTTCATCAATCCGGACAAAACTCAGGCATAACCATTATTGGAATGCTGTTTAAATTTTCTTCACTGAGTTTGTGGGCTTCACATGGACAGTAGGAACAGCAGAGGGAAGACAAGCTACAATGAATTCACAAAAATACGAGCAGAGGATAACGAGAGTGCAGCTGCTGCCAACATGAATAAAACCAGGCCTTTAAAACCATTACATCCTGTTATGCTGTCTTCGAGCCTCCTCCTCCTCTTTTCCTTTCTACTCCTCCTCTCAGTCTCATTTATGTTTCCCTCCTCCCTCTGTTCTACCTTCTTCCGAAGCCTTCGACTACCAAGATGTTTTTTACTTTTCTTGTTTATTTTCTCTTTTTGTCCCTCCAGGCTCCGCACTCCCTCTTTCCCTCACCTTTCTCTTTGTTTTCCACAAGTACCTGGTTATCTCTCATTTGGTAAACCGATTTTTTCTCTTCTCTCAGGAAATATACTCTCCTTTCCTCTCCTCTATCTCCCTTGAGCTTATTTGCCTTTTTCCTCTTTTCCTCATGTTTCTTTTTTGCCCCAACCTCCCCCAGGTAGTACGCTGTGCTTTGCACCTGTGTGTGTGTGTGTGTGTGTGTGTGTGTGCTAATGAGCTTAGAGCTGTCTCCCTCCCAAGGTGAGGTGCCATGCTGAGGTGATCAGCACTGCTGGAGCTGCAGGTATCAACCACAAACACCTGCCAGGTTGAGCACTACCTCACACACAAACACACACACACACACACACACACACACACAAAGTAATTTCCTCTGCCTCTCGCTCACATGCACACACACAAAAGAAGAAAATAATTTCCTCTCTCCATCTCTCTCACACTCGTACACATATAAATGCAGAATAAATCTTTACTTTCTCTCTCACATACAAACACACACATTAAATACAGTATGTTTTTTTTTTCTCTCTCTCTCTCATACACACACACACAGCTGACTGCTGCACAAGGGAGATAGCACAACTCTGTCCTGTCAACATGCAGGATAATCAGCTGCTGGGGATTGTGGGTAAGCTGTAATAATCCCTTGCATGGAATATGGAAAGCATCAGAGAGTTATTCAATAGGACAGAGATAAAAGTGTGTGTGCATGTTTGTGTATCTCTGTGTGAGTGATGCTTTTCCATCTTTAATATGCACCATCACCTGAAGCTGACTGTCAGTTGGAGACACATCAGTCTACACCAGCAGCTAAACATCTGCCCAGCCCCCTCCCAGAGAAACTGCAGCTGTCTGAAATGTTCCCTGCCAGAGCCACTAAGTCTTAATTAAGAACTACATCCTGAACAAGCCTCATTTAGTCAGAAAAACACCAGAGAATACTGCATCAAGAGGCAAACGCTTTCCAGAACAGAGCCTCCAACTCACATCTTCATCAACACGGCGTTGCGGTGTTACAGTCAAATTAGGATGTAGTTAATGGGAAATCTGCCTGCTGTCTGATCCTTTTTGTATCCGCAAGAGACTAGTGTGCAGTCCCCTTTTGATCTGTCAAAGGTTCAGTGAAGAGTTATTTTTGTTGACATGCATTTACAGTGAAAGAGTTTTTAATTTAAGGTCATTGTTTGTAATGCCTTTCCACAGGCTTGTCAGCAAAAGAAGGGTTTCTCATTGGTCGATGATTGTAGGTAGAGCTCTGTCTCTCTGTAGAGGAGCCTTTTGGAACCATTGTTTCTGAAAAATAATATACAGCTAGTTCTTTGTAAGTACAGTGAAGATTCAGGTGAAACTGAACTGGATTATTTATCATTCTGGTAACCACTATATGCACATCTGATTTGGTGTATATACTGTATGCAATAATGAGATGCACTCCAATTAAAAGATTCCCTGTATACACCACTATCCCACTATAGACTTGTTTCTAGGCAAACATTTTGACTTGTCAAAGCAGGAAATGTGTAGGTAATAACACTAACGATGGCGCCATTCCATTAAGTGTCCCAGTAAGCTATGTCATTGAGTGTGCATAAACAATACCAGAGCCCTGGAACTGGCTCTCCTAAATGGCATACAGTCATCATTAATGTCATTAATTCCACCTGTGCTTTTCCTGCTTTGACAAGTCAAAATGTCTGATGTGAAAAGTGGCTGGGAGGTGAGGAGTGTGTGTACATAAACAGATTATTGAAGAAGATCTCATCCAGGATCTGCTGATATTCACAGTATGTAAACACACGTCTTCTTCGGCCTATACTTCAATATTTTCTCATTTGCATGTGTGCATTGAAATCCCATCTTGTCCTAGTACATTAACTTTATCTACTGTTTAGTTTTTGTGTTTATCTTACAGCATGTACCAACACACGTTCCTTCAATAATGGTGATTTATGAGTCTAAACCGAGCTTGTTTTTTTGTGAGAGCACAACTTCAAACACTCTCTCACCCAGTTGTGGTGGAATTGATCAGAAAATTGGCAAGCGGTTTTCAGACACAGAGCTCCAGGACTGTTTTCCCCCGAGGACTGAAAACTCATCATCTATTGATCCCCCAATAGATAGCTATAAACTAGGGTCTGCTGATCAGAGACATTGATTACCTATACCATGAATCATTCCAACTGATGCCAACCGCAAGCGATTGAACACACACAAGCCTTTCTGTCTTTGATTGTATCACTTTTGATCCCAAATGCTACATTTATCGTCCACAAATAGATTGACAAAAAGGAATAAGAAACCTTCTCATCAACAATCAGGAAGCAAAGGAAATTAAAACTCGTTTGTCACCCTCTGGGTCATGCTAATCCCCTATCTTTATTCTTTTAGCCTTGGCTCTGCGACTACGTACACACTCAGAGGGCAACACACAAAATGTTCCATAATTATGCCAGAGGAAATAACTAACAGCGGAAACAGATCCTAAACGGTGTGGATCCTCCCCAGAGTCCGGATTTTCAAGGGTTTTAATCAGTTAAATATGTGCGTGGCTACGTGGCTAATCTGCTGGTTAATCTCACTGACACTTTTTATGGGATTGCTCACTGCGGCAAGGATTACCTCACCACAGATCACAACCTGATTTCCATAATCCTCTTCTTCTGATAAAACTCTGTTTGTCCCCCATCCCATCCTTTTGTCAGACTGTGAAACATCACCCATTTATTTCATTAATCTTTGGGTGTAGTTACTCTAAAGGCATTATTCTTGAGACTGACTCAGTGTCTCACTCTCACAATCAAATGGAAAACAAACAAAAGACGTGTAGATGAAACGGCAATAGGTACATAATGTAGAAATGCTCATCACCTCATCATAATTATAATCATAATGGAAGGTCAACTCCATATTCTAATTACCTTCTGTTATTTTCAGATTACTTGTCCGTCAGTATAAATGTGCAGAAAAGAAAAAGTTGCATTATGAAAATGAGAAAGAAAAAGAAAATGTGTTTCAGGTTTTTATTAAATCACAAACACAGTCACTGAATAATGTTTTCCTTTTTGATGAAATCATCTTTTACGTGCATTTTCCTGCATTTTTCACTTCTCAACTGATTTCTGACATTGTACTTTTGGTCACCTCTGTCCCTGTTGTGTCCTGTTAATTGAAACATGAGTGATTCTTAGATCCCTCTGAGCACGGTCTAACAGGAAGTCTGTACTTATTTGTATGACAAAGAAATTGGTAGCCATTTTTGTACGATATATATGAAAAACTGTGGACTGTGAAGAGTAACCATGATGAAAAAATAATGGTGACACAGTTTTCCAAAATCACAACAAGTTGGAATAGATGTAGGTGTCTTATGTGGGACACCTAAATGAAACTTGTGTTGAGCTGTATGTGTTGAACAACAGTTTAGGCCTGAAATAGTAGTTTTCTTTACACTAAACATCCAGTCTTGAACAGTACATTTTTATGGAATTTATTATATTTTAAACAGTGCGTAGTGTCTCATCTGATGATCATAATGCTGATAATAAGGATGGTACTGAATGTGAGTATAATCCTAACAATAAACGCGTGTAAACTTTCAGTTTGTCTCCTTGAAAACAACATTTGTATGTATGTATGTCTGTGTGAACATGTGTGTCTGTGCAACATATTTACCAGTGTGATTTTTTTTTAATTTTTTTTTTATCTCTTGCAGTCTCTCTCCACTAGCCTCCATTTTCTGCTCCGAGGGTCTGGAGAATCCCCTCATGTGGAGAGAAACTATGATAAAGTAAGCAGAAGAGAAGTGGGGGAGGGAGGGAGGGGGGGGAGGGAGGATGGATGGGAGGATGGATGGGAGGATGGATGGATGGGAGGATGGGAGGATGGGAGGATGGGAGGATGGGAGGGAGGGAGGGAGGGAGGGAGGGAGAGGAGGAAAGAGAAAGAAAAAGAGAGGGAGGAGGTAAGGATGTTGGAGACAGAGAAAGACTGAGAATTAGGCTGGGAGTTGAATATGATCAGGGGAGGAGAGACAGAAGAAAGGCTATCAGGAGGAGGAGAACAAGAGGAGGGGGGAGGGAGGAGTGAAGGGGAGGGAGCGCAGACCTTCAGTGGTGATGGGGCTTTAACTGTATTACACTCTGGCAGCTCCATCTCCATCACTTTGTGTGTGAGTGTGTAAGCTCATGTGTTTACTTGAAGGTCCTGTGTGTGTGTGTGTGTGTGTGTGTGTGTGTCTGTCTGTCTCCCCTGCCACC
>LKNJ01005948.1:0-37943 GCA_002120245.1 Maccullochella peelii | reverse complement strand
TACTAAAGAACCTAAAACGTGATCTTGACTCTGCCTTGCTCGTACCTAACCCTTGCGTCTTCTCGTCTCAAGATCCATCTCCTCTTCCGTTGCCGCTCCCAGCCTCCAGGAAAACCTTCGGCCAGCCTGCTCTGTCCTCGCTCTCCCCCGGCGTCCTCCCCCCACCTCTCCCTATTTCCTCAATAAACTATTCTCTCCCAGCCTCGTGTGTGTTCGCGTCTTGGATCCCTGCGCCAGCATGCAACACTCTCTTTTTTCATTGTACATGTTGCATTGGGCAACACCTAAAAAAAAAAGTAAATATGACACATCATTCCTGACAAAATGTCTCTGCAAAGACCAGCTTTTGACATACATGATGTGTTTATCCAAGATGCCTTCAAACGTGCGCTGGCCAAAGAAACACTTAATGCTATTCAATAAGAATACTTTAGAAGACTGAATTAAGACAGAAATCTTGGCTGTGGCAGCTTCAGTGGAAAACATCTATATTGGTATCAGTCCTTCGGGGGCCTCTGTGGGGCCGGTTTGGTCCTGGCATTTAAAAACAGGTTTACAGTTACAGTATTCAGATGTCACAGATGATTATTCCTGAGAAACAGATGAATGTGACAGTTTGACACACTACATGTTTCATCAGTTCTCTATAATTACAGTGACTTTATTCAGTCACAGATCTTAAGACAATAAGCCTGTTTGTAAGACAGGAGGCAAGCCCGGGCTGGTGCTGGAGGTCTGTTGATTTCACTGTAGATACAGTGAAGCGCGCACACACACACACACCCCCCTCTGGACACTGTAACAGAGAACAATTAGCTCAGCATATTGCAGGAGGCTGTTGATTATTTAATGTTGATCTAGCTGTATCCTTCTTGCTGTTTGACTGCTGGATCCTTACCAATGATCTTTTGTCTCCCAGTGTGCTGTTGCAGGTAACCTGCAAAGTCAGAACCTGTCTGAGCGTGCTGGGTAAATAAAGAGCCATAGGTCCTTTTTATGATTTAATTATGTTTATATTTGAGAGGTTAACCTTGAACCTTCCCCTGCACTACCCAGGACATTAGCATTGTAGAACTATCACAGAGTGTGAGTTTTATGAAAAGTTACTAATAGTAACATACTGCAAGATCAGCCTTACAACTTTTCAGTCATTGTTAGGTTCTGTGTGGTAGTGGCAGGAGGTAGACCCAAAGGCAGACATCTCAGAGGGTAGGATCAGTTTAACAGTTTTATTGTCCATGATGGTATAGGTGACTAGAAAACAAACAACCAAAAATAATCCAGACAACTAAACAACTCACGGAGTATGGAGTAATGAGTATGGAGCGTAGAACAAAGAACCGGCAACAAGAAACATGGATCGAGGCAAAAAAACACCCGAAGCAACAGAAGGTAACAGCAGGAAATGACGTGACAAGGTACAGAGGGAAAAGACAGGTATAAATAGACCAGACACTAATTAGGGAAACACAATCAGGTGAGTGACGAGACACAGGTGAAAACAATCAAGGGAGATACCCAAAGTCAAGACACCCACACTGAACATGAAACAAGACCTTCAAAATAAAATGGAACATAAAATGACCAAAACACAAGACTTACAAAAATACAAAGAAAAACCTTAACTTTAACATAACCAAAATCAGACAAATACCATGATTCCTAACAGTCATTGTGGTCATTTTGAAAAAGAGCACCCCGTTAAAAATATGGTGTAATAATGTAATGAATCCTTGAAAACTTCATGTCAAAACTCATCACAACGGTAACAATCAACAGGACTAAGAATTTACAGCCGTGCTAGTGGCTCTTTGAGGCTATATTAGCAGGGTTGCCAAATTTGAGGACCTGGCTGGAGTGAGATTTTGATGCAGTGGCCCAATGTGCTTAATCATGTGCACGCGCACGTTATCACGTGCACATATTTGGACTCAATTAACTATCAGGGTTTTAAAAAGGTATATAAAAAGTTATATATATATATATATGCATGCCGCCAAAACAGCCCTGACCCCTTGAGGCATGGACTCCACCAGACCTCTGAAGGTGTGCTGTGGTATCTGGCACCAAGACGTTAGCAGCAGATCCTTTAAGTCCTCTAAGTTGCGAGGTGAGGCCTCCATGGATCGGACTTGTTTGTCCAGCACATCCCACAGATGCTTGATTGGAATTTGAAGGCCAAGTCAACACCTTGAACTCGTTGTTGTGTTCCTCAAACCATTCCTGAACCATTTTTGCAGTGTGGCAGGGCGCATTATCCTGCTGAAAGAGGCCACTGCCATTATGGAACACTGTTTCCATGAAGGGGTGTACTTGGTCTGCAACAATGTTTAGGTAGGTGGTACGTGTCAAAGTAACATCCACATGAATGGCAGGACCAAACAAAATGACAGAAGCTCTCAAGGAAGTTGATACAGACCGACTGACTGCCTTTCTCGTTGAGAAGCAGTGTGACTTCGTCATGAATGCTCCCCATTCAAGTCACGTAGGTGGTGTGTGGGAGCAACAGATCAGGATGGTTAGAAGTAGCTAGATGATGCTTCTTTACGGACCTTCTTATATGAAGCGATGGCAATAGTAAACAGTCGCCCACTCACTGTTGACAATCTAAATGATCCGAATAGCCTTGTACCTCTCACCCCTAATCATTTACTCACTATCAATGAGTGGCGCTTGGGTAGAGTAACAGAAACCACTATTGACAAAGATGGACTGGTGAGAAAAGTCAGAATAGGCCTTGGCGATAGGAAGCTAGGCAAGAAAGGCGAGCATCTCAGCAAACAGTCAGTGGTTGTACGTCCTGTTCAGAAGCTAGTTCTGTTATTAGAGACTGCTTAAGTGGTCTTTTTGTGTAATGGTGTATGCTTCTTGCTGCTATCTTTTTCCATGCCCTCTAATGTTGTAAAGGTCTGTTACGTTATGTTTACTGTTCTACTTGAGGAAGTAATTTCAGGTGTAGAAATCATTCGCGCTTTATGTACACCTTGGTCATAAATCACTCATGATTGGTGGGAGTGTAAATTACTCTTAGGAAGGTCTATTGTAAGGTAACCACTTCCTGTAAGCTTTTATTTTGTTAGTGCCCTTTTTTAATATTATGGGGCTTTTATTTTGGCGCCTTCTACTGGAGGAATAGGATCTCGCTACGGAAAGTTAATTAATGGACGCGAGGACAGAAAGACGAAAGCGATATTACTAAGTTTATTAAGGGTGACTATGTCACAGTGTCCGAGTGAGTCTAAGGATTGCAGACTGCTCCCGCTGGATAAATTGGTAACTTAAACTCAGTGGAAATTTCATGTCAAGAGCAGTGAAGGTCCCATCTGTGTGTGTGTGTGTGTGTGTGTGTGTGTGTGTGTGTGTGTGTGTGTGTATCTCACCCTGTGACCAAACCACTGGCTACACACTTAACTACTGCACGCATAATGAAGATCCATGTAGAGCAAGTGGAAAATTCACTGTCTATGTTTTGAGCATGCATGTGTGATGGTCTTTAATCTGTCTGCGGCCTCCGCTCTCCTCTTTTCTCCCCCACCTCCTTTTTCCTCTTTCCTCCTCACCACAAGTGCCCCGGTTTTATTTTTTCCTCGCCGTTCATTTCTCCGTTTCTGTCTCTCTCTCTGTCTTGACTTCAGCTCGGAGCGAATAGCGCTGTGTTCCTATGATCTTTGAATAATAAACAGCTCTAATGATGGCCTGACTGGCTCTCCTCTCCTGAGCTGTTGTGACAGATCTGGAATAACACCAGACTGATTTCCAACACAAAGGGTGTTTGGAAAAGCAAAACAGCAAATTGCCATAACTGTTCTCGCTGACAGACCTTGACTCATGCAGTTTATGTTCAAACTCAACTCTGCCCTGCCAGTTTCTCTTGTGAGGTCAGGTTGCATGAAGTCTCACCGAGTAATAAAAAAAAAAAAAAAATACATGCAGCAGCTTGGAGGCGATGAGCTCATGCATACAGTTTCTGGCCTGGCTGGCAGTGTGCGGCTATCAGCCAGCAGCTATGGATGCTCTGGGTTTTCATGTCAAAACACCATAGTTGCGTAAGAGACAGAGAGTGAAATGTGATTTATATGGCATGCTGGAAACCAACATTTAAGTCTGATCGTAAAACCAGGATTTGTCATTGCATAGCTATGCAGCGAGCGTCAGGAAAATGTTCAAAGAAAATAGCTAGATCAGCTCACTGGGGAATTTTTTGGTTGTGTGTTTTTGGGAAACAGTTGCCAAAAAACATTGCGCATGTGTGTGTTTAGTGCAATCACAAGCTCAAAGCAATTCGATGTATGTGGTGACGTGTGTGTAGAGATAAGCATTGGCGACTTATTGGGCAAAAAAGTGGGATGTGATTGAGAAGGAATTGTTTTGCTTCATATTGAGATGAATGACACACTGAGTATTTTTAACTTTTATTTCTCCCTCTGTTTGTGTTTACATGGAAACTGAAGGGGAATAACTGTAATTGATAGTGGAGACTGGAGTGTGTGTATGTGTGTGTGTGTGTGTGTGTGCCTGTGCCTGTTAACAGTGTCTAACTGCCCTTGTGTACGTGTCTCAGTGGAGTTTTAAATGTCTTCATTGAGTGCTATACCTTTCGAAATGGTTGCTTCCAGCTGCAAGTTTGAGTGGGTGTTAACCACACTCACACTTATACAGGGCACACAGTGTAAACACTGTCAGGGCAGGACTGGGTTTCACAGTGTCATGGATAGTTGGAAGAAGCTGGCATCAACTGAGGGGAAAAAACAATAGGTCAGACGATGAAGAGGCTCCATGGCTACCACGCTCTGCTTTGTAAAAGTGTTTGTTGATGTCAACACAGTAACAGGTTGGACCTCATGTTGGTCATCAACATTTGAAAACTGAACTCTGAGCTGCCTGTTACGCCAGCTGGCTTGCAACGTACCTCTTACACTCTGAGGTGACTTTAGATCTTTCTGATGTCAAGTTGAAATGAATAACATTTGCATGCATTTGTGTTTGTGTGTGTTCCTCAAAAAAAATAAAGATATAGATCTACCCAAACTTCAAAGTGAGACAATGCAACTTTTGCTGAAGTAGCCATTACAGGACAATGGTATATTTAATTTTCCTTCATTTTACAAGATTTCCTTCAGTTATTTACTTTAAACCTGCAATAACCTTTTCATCACCTTTTAAACTGATATGGTGAATCGCAAGTCCAATATTCACTCTGTGTTTGGTCTCTACCAACTCCTGAGGAAAATATCTGACTCTTTAGCTGCTAAATAACTGTGTCTGTCTGCTCTTTAGGTAGTGTGCAGTGGGTTTTTAGAGCTTTTTCCAGACAGTAAAGCTGGACAGCTAAAAGTAATGAGCTGAATCTCACTATAAAGCTCTGTAAAGCTGAGGGGAGCTGCAGATTCAGGTGATAAATCTCTGTAGGTTCATCATTGTGACCCATTTCACATTGTCACATTGTTTTCACATCATCATTTGATCTATTGTTGTGATGAAGATATCGATTATAGCCGCTTTAAAGATGTAAGTGTTGTGAGAAATGAGACCAAAACCAGGAAGAACAAACATGTCTTGTGACAGGCTAAAACATAGTGTAAAGACGTGTTCGGGCAGAACATGGACAGACGTTTCTTGCTTTACTCATGTGAATTTGACCGCTGTTGTGTTTTTGCTGTCTACAGTGTGTTTATTCGCCCCAAAATTCAATGTACCAACTGCACAGACGTTAGCTGTAGCTTGCTAGCAACATAAGCACCAACTGGTGTGTGTCTTTGTGTGTGATTTTTGCTCATCTCAGACTCTCCAAACTCTTTCTGTTAAATTTCTTTCAATCTCTCTCCTTTTTACTCTTGCCTCTGCCAGTTAATGAATTGGAGTCATAAAACCTTGAGGTAAGCACAACGTTTTTGCTAAAAACACTAACCCTTCTCAACTAGCAAAGACGCGTCTTATCCACTTTTTGCATTTTGCGTCCACTCGTGTCTTTGCATTGACTTTATATGCAATCACGATATCTCTAAAATACACGCCATGCTCTGTCCTAACACACTTTAACAGTAGAGAAGACTCATAAAGCAAACATTAGCCAGATTATGTGAGGCTGTAGCAGCAAAACTGTTGAGTGTATTGAACTGAGTAATGGTGCGTTTTCTTGCTTATGAATTCAACTTTTTATCAGTAAGAGAAAATTCTTTCTACTTTTAAAAGTTACATTCTCTCACTTTAACACTCCTGAACTTAACATGGGTCCATTTTGTAGTTTGGTACTGTGTTTTTCTTATTCCAACTCTGTAATATGATCACTTCACCCAAATTCCAAATAGACTTATTTTCTCACTTTCCCGTCTGGTCAGTCAAATAGTTTTGGTTTTATGTGCTGTGGGTTTGAGATACCCACCTCCGACACCTCTTCTGTTGCCACCCCAGTACAATAGAGGTGAAGAGAATTCTGTACTGCTCATAGAATTAAAAAATACATAAGCAAAGCTTAAAAGTAGATTGTCTGTACAGAAACAATGTCCTGGTTACTTGCATTTATCCTCACTTTGACGCTGCACACCTCATTTTGCAAACTATATTTCTTTATCTCACTGTTTCTGAGTTATCCAATGGTTTCCATAACTACCAGCTCTTCTAGCTCAGTAACAATCAGGTCTGTCTCCTGACCAGCTGAAAAACATCAACTATATCTCAGGCCTCTTCTAACCATGGATAAAACTACCTTCATCACTTATCCAAGGGTACATCCTCTATCTGTATGTGAATAGTTGAGCTCTGACATATCTATAGTATACATTTTCCAAGACTTGTATGGAAACCTCCCTAAATCCAGCCCGCTTAATGCAACATTTCTCTGATTAAATTGTCAAAGAAGCCTCGTCAGCAGGAAAAATGATGTCCAAAAAAAAGTCGAGGTTGAAAGATGGTCTTTTCTTTTCCAAACACCATCTCTCTGTATGTTGAACACAGCAACATGCTGTTTAATAGCTTCCCAGACTGTTAAACAGCAAGAAGGGACTTTCAAGGAAGTACAAGCGTTGTGTTCCTTCTCTGCATGTCTGTCTCTCTTGATGTGTCTCTGTCTCATGCTCGCACAGACACACACGCATGCATGGTGTAAAGACAACACACTCCTGATTTATTGGCTCTCCAGGGCCCCGATAAAACTCATCCTGAATGACCTCATTTGTACTGATAGAAAATGGAACTGACTCTCTGTGTGTGTGTGTGTGTGTGTGTGTGTGTGTGAGTTTTCTTTGGCAACACTTTTGTTTTGGTTCATTAGAAACAACACAACTCATTGTCATGACAGAAACTACTGACATGTTTGTCTCATCCCTCCTCTTCCACTCATGTAATGGACTCATGGAAACACTGAAGACATAAAGTACGTAGACAGGAAAAAACAGAGGAGAGACACCTCTGTTTTTTCCTGTTTATCTTGTTTTATGTCTTCAGTGTTTCCCATGGGATGAAGTTGTAGCAGCGGAGGTTAATAATTATTTTTCCACAAGCATGCAATTTTTTTTTTTGTGCGCTCATAGAGCGCACCCTGGTTTCTATGTGTCTGCTGGCACCAGAAAGGCTCTTGAGGCCTAAGTACAGTAGCTACATTTGTGCACAGTAATGAGCAGGAGAAATGTCTGTCTAGCTTACATATGAGGTGTCTCAAGATTTAGGAAAATACATTTTTATTGACCATGTAGGGGTTGTATGGTTTTTACGGATACCAAAATGTGTAACAATAATTAATAACCTCAAAAAGGCACCAAAATTATATAGTGTTAACACATGAATTGGTACATTAATGGTACAAGATGAAGTGGAGTGATTACACTCCAGGCTATCAGAAGTAAACAATGTTTGCATTAAATAATAGAATTTAACTTTCATTAAATTCACCTCAGGGCACCACCCTTAAAGAAGGGAAAAATGATAGCCAATTGATTAATAAATCAGCCAGTCTCATAAATCAAAATATACTAATGTAGTGTAACCTACGTTAAAGTTAATTAATGTTATTAAATTTGGGGCACCATCTTCAATCGAAGGAAAATAATAATTAAATTGATCAGTCTTATTACCTGAGGGGTGAAATCTCAATACATTGATCCTTGATCTCTACTATGAAGAAACATCCACAGACAAAACTTGGTGATAGATAGGAACATTTATAACTAAATGTTTATTAACATGTGAATAGAGTGAATATACCAGATATTACGTAATGATATGATGTGAACTAAAATCAAACAAACGTAGAAAATAGGTTGTTTGAATAGCATTTTCAAGAATGAATTGTCTTTGGCGATAGTAACAGGAATATGTGACTTAGGAAAAGAATGAATGAACGCTAGGTTATTAATTTATTTATTTTAAGACCTAAATTTAACATTCGGAGCCCTATCCGACATCAACTCTTTATCACAGCAGCAGATTGGATTTTGCCTACTTTTGCAGATGGTTCTGATGACGTCTGGCAGAGGGACCCCAAACTGTCGCTTCAGCTCCAGTTTCACCTCACGGCCTCTCAGCGAGGTGTCGCCCACTGGAACGTGGTGGTGGCAGAGCGAGTTGTCTCAAGCAGCGATGTTTCTGGTGGTCTTCGGTTGCCCGCTAGCGTGGGGATGCAAAAGTCTTTTTAAACAAATGCTGCCACAGGAATTGTTTTAACAGCCGGCAGGGAAGCGCTGATTCTTGATCCGTAGACGGCAGCTGGAGTCGGATAGCGGTTCTGCTAAACTTCTTCTTAATTCTAAATCCATCAAAATAAACTTGGAAACAGTTTCGGTGGCCTATCGACATTACTTTCAGAGTTATTATGAATGCCAAGTTAACTGAGGTATAAAGAATATAACAAAAACTGGACTTGCTTACACTAAGTTAAAATGCGCGCAACTTAGGCGAGGGAAAGAAAAAGGCAGATAAAAAATCTCCGGAGAAAATTTAAAGCTAAGAGGAGCGTAATGTACGAAGAAAACCTAAAAGAAGACTCTAAAACTTTGAACAAAGGTGATCTAAGGGCTTTTATTTTACCATCAGATGAGGGCATGTGTTGGAGGCGGAGAAGTGTTTTTCGTGTGTGAGTGTGTGGGTTGGGCTCCAGGGCCTGGATGAGGAAAGGGTGATGTAATGACAGCCTCGCTGTCCAGCTGAGGGGGTGATGTGGTAATGCTGTGAGGTTTTGATACAGGAGAATAGCGTGTGTGTGTGCAGATTGCAGAGAAAGAACAATTGATGGATATAACTCAGTGTGGGTGAATGACATCATCTTGCACTTACACACAGTCTCTCTCTCTCTCTCTCTCTCTCTCTCTCTCTTTAAGAATAAATCATCATTTATCAGTGTGTGTTCAAAGTTAACTGGCTCCTGGGAAAAAGTATATGATGTTCTCACACTGAGTGTATTTGTTTATTTTTACTTCAGTCAGTAACGACATGATAGCGGGTATGTGAGGGAAAACTTTTTTTTGTGGCACGAATGGTCCAATATCAGGATGTCGCAAAACTGTTGGCAGTGACAATCTAAAGAAATATTGGTGATGTAAAATGTAAAAAAGTGTGCATGTGTCGGTTGCTATGTGTTCTAGTGTCTCTCCTTGTTTATCCACATGCAGTTTACGTCCCAAAGTTCATCCAGTTCTTGAGGTCACATCCTCACAGCGGCCCCCAGTATCCTCCGTACTGTTGACATTAGGGGCCTGTCCACTTCCACACACACCTATCTAATCCTGATGCTTTCCCACAGAGGACACCCAGTCCAGACTCATTCACTGTGAGTCTCTCTGATATCCCTCTCCTCTCTGCAGAGTGCATCAGCTGGCTGGTGTGAGCATATGAGCTAGGGTTGAAGGGGTGACTTTCATGTTTCTGGTGAGATGCCACTAAATAAAATTCAGCTGCACTTTGTTTATTTTTCCTGTGTGACCAAAATGCTGGGAGTACATATGTAGCACTGATTCTGCGTGCAGAGGAAAGACACACCGTTAGCAGTACTGGGAACAATTCTTTATTGTTTTCTCCACAGGTAAGTACACAATCGCTTCCGTTCTTCACAATTCTGCCAGCTCTTTCCGTCCAGCCTCAGCAGTCGGTCTCTCCTCCACTCGACACCTCTGGTCTTTCTCAGTTGGTTTTTCATCTCCCCTCCTCTGCAGTTGACGCTACTAAAGAGCATAAGAGGTTGGTTACGCAATTGCTGTCACCTGCTGCCCAGTGTGCACTCACTGACACACTATGCCACTCCCCCCTTCCCTCACCTCTGCAGCTGAGCTCTCTCAACTACACCCCACCACCACAACATGGCATCCAGTTTTCCACAATATCTGATGGAGAACACCTGTTAAATGTTACTGAAGCAGACAAAGTTTGTTCTCAATTTAGACAGCTTCAGTTTAACTTTAAAGCAGCAGTGGGCCTCTTTGCATACTTGTTCCTCCTATGCTCATGCTTTACATTATTAACTATAGAAAATAATCCTGGTATATCCTTCTCCTTTTGCTAGGAAAATAGCAGTTGTCTTTTGAGTGTTGCTGTCTGAAAATAAATAGAGTTCTGGTTTTATTTGTCCAGGAGATATTCCTCTCGAGATTTCTGCCTCCACCCCAATACAACGAAGGTGAATAGACTTTGTTTCTGGGGCTCACAGCATTGAAGACAGCAACATTGTAGTTACACTGGACAAACATACTGTCAGCAGTTATAATGAAATCTGAACAGAAACAGGGACAGCATTGTTTCTGAAAAGACTAGTGGCTCATTTATAAAATTTTGTTGAAGCTGTCAGCACCACAAATAGACCCCTTTTAAAAATACTGAACAATTGAACACAGCACCATCACTTGCAGTCCCAGATAATATTAAAGGAAAAGTTTGACATTTTGGGAAATACGCTTTCGATTTGCTTTCAGCCAGCAGCCATTTAGCTTGGCTTAGCATAAAGACTGAAAATATGGGGAAACAGCTAGCCTGGCTCTGTCCAAAGGTAACAAAATCCACCTACCAGCACTAAAGTGCTGCTTGGGCCGTATATTTCTGTCCGAACCCGCCCCGAGTCCGAGAGAGTAGTAACCGAGCCCCGACCTGAACCCGTCAGGCATTCTGTTTTTTATGTCTGAGCCCGACTTGAACTGTGCAGTTAATGTAAGCTGAAGCAAATCAAAATGCTTCCATCCCATTCCCCTGCGGTAGTTTTTTTAAACATCCCCGATGACAAATTTTGTTTGACGTCCTCCATTCTTAGCTATGCTACATGAATATTTACCCCCTGTGTGTTGCATTCATGTTGCATGTTGTCATGTAAATAACATCCCAGCACTGAAGCACCATGTCAAGTATGACATGACATGACTGAACCCAAACCGGAATATAATTTCTACATTTTGGGCCGATCCCGGCCCGAACTACCACCTCTGAAATTCATTGATTAATTCATTATTTCTTGTATTTCTTTTAATTTGTACAAAAACGAATGTACTGCGGTTTTAAGGGGGGGGTTATGTGCTGGACTTGTTAAGGCGAGGAGGTGGAAACAACAGGAGAAGGACCCAAACGCAGACAGTTGTGGAGGCTTAAAGCAGTTCCAAAAGTTTATTTTAAACGCTTACTTGTAACGAGTATCCAAAGTAGGAACACACAAAAAACGCAGCAACGGCAGGAGTACAGGAAAATCCAAAAACCGGTACACAAAAACACCATCAACACAGATCAATGGACCGGCAGAGAACAAAGGACAAAGACTGGTATAAATAGGGAAGGTCTAATGAAGGAAATCAGGCATAGGTGAGTCACAGGGAACAGGTGAAAACACTCAAGGGCAGAGACACGAGGGAAGGAAACACACTGGAAACACGGGACAAGACAAAACTCCAAAATAAAGCAGGAACGAACAAAGAGTCAACATCATGACAAGACTATTTCTTGGCCTGACGTACTAACTTCGTAGAGTCCTCACTGGTTGCCTGACAACCTCATGGTGAAGAAACAAGAGATCCTAGATTTCTGCTTGCACCCCATTGTGATGTTTGTGGTGCTCACTAACTAAGGCCCCCTTCTCCGTCCATCTCTACCTCCCTTTCCTCATCACACCCTCACTCCTTCCCCTCCTATTTCTTTCTGTACCACGTCTTCCTCCTGTCTTTCCTCTTTCTTTTATACACTAGTAATACTCAACGCCTGGCTCAGGGGCCACTTGCAATCTAATAAGACAAAAACTGAGAGGTCCTTGGAAACATTTGTAGCATAAAACATTTTATTGCTGGCTTCAGTTACATGTGCAGTATGATCCACACACAGTGATGATGGAAAGCCTTAAGTAATTTCATCCACATCTCTTGTGAAAACAATAAAGTAATAAAGCCTCTTGAGACAGCAGACTGGTTAATGTGAAGCAGACATTAGCAAAGAGCAAATGCTTCTTTGTCCTTCTGAAGGCAAAGATGGATGATGCTGTGAAAATAAACCAAACCCTGACACTGAAAGTGATCCAGCGTGGTTGTTTGATATTTCTGATATACACAAGTCCCATCTCGTTGCTCTCTTCAACCCTCCCAAAGATGTCCGGAACACCTTCTCCTCCCAGTGCTCTGCCTGGATCGGTTCAAATTTCAAGTTTCGATTATCACTCCTCCGTGTCCCTTCATCTGTGCTCTGTCAACCATCCTCCCTCCTCCCTGAGGTTTACCAGAGACTCTCTCACTACATCGTTCACCTTTCTTTACATTATCCTTCTCCATCTACCTATTCACCTCAACTGACCGGTCACTAAGCCCTGCTCTCTTAGTTACTGTTACGCCTGTCAAGCTTTTCATTCTCACACCTGGCACATATGCACTTTACAAAGACTCAAAACTCCCAGTCATTCTTTAAACAAAGACAAATTCCTATCCGACCACCACAGACTTTGTTGGCTACAATGTCGCTAGCGGATTTTATCAACTGTAGCTAGCTAGAGTAAGCTAATGATATGGCTGAACTCCATGAGATGGTTGATAATGCTGTCTCTAGCTGACTTTTTTTTTAGCTTATTTGTTTTAAAATGAGATCCTTGTCAACAAGTCTTAAATGGTACATATTATGCAAATTTTCAGTTACATACTTCTATTTGGGGGTTCTGCTAGAATAGGTTTGTTCAAAAAACACATTATTTATCTCATAGATGATTGCTGCAACACCTCTTTTCAACCTCTGTCTGAAACGCTCTGTTTTAGCTGTCTCCTGTCTCTTTAAGGCCCCCCTCCCTAGAACCCCAGTCTGCTCTGATTGGTCATCCCCCATGTGCCAGAGAAGGCACTGAGCCGGCACCGCCCACCAACTTCGCAAATGCTCCACCCGCTCCACCGCTGTTTTTGCAGCCAGGGATCACTGTAATGGAGTTTAGCTGCACTTCTTCCTTGAATATCTCCACCATAACCCCTTCTACACCAAGAAACTCAATACCGCACAACATTGGCAACCAAGACTACAGGTTTCCCTGATTCTTGGCTCAGGTAAATACTGCTATTTTACTACCTATCTCTGTCACATAATGTTAGCTTAGTATTTATGCATAAACACACTGTTTTATGGTCGTCTCTACAGGTACATTTGACCTACAAAGCCCAGAGAAGTGGAAACATTTGTTGTGAAGAGAGACAGAGGTAACATGTTAGCATGCAACTGTACGTAAATACTTACAGTAGGCCTACTTATCAGGTTGTGGAGGTGGAAAGTAGCAATATGAAACAATATAAGATGTGAAATAATAAAGTACTTATTTATGGTAAAAAGACTCCTGATAAATGTAAGAATGTAATCAAATAGTATAGTGATTACTGTAGCAACTGTCCTTGCGTTATCCTGACTACACACTACACAGTTGCATCAGACCAGTGACACTTACCATGAGGCAGCTATGGTGTTAGATTTATGTCATATCTCGCGAGTACGATAAAACATGCTCACGAGCAAATTATATAATTTCACACGCGCAGATATTAACTGCGCACTCGTTCAATATAACTCCTCGCGACAACCGACTAAAGTTGCTCGCTCAGTCTTGAAGGACTGCTATTGTTGTCATTATATTGAGCTGCTATTTTGAGCAGTGAACTTACTACCTTTCCTTACATTTTTCACATTGTCATATTCTCAGAAATTGCACATACCATGCTGTTTATGTAGAACATCACCTCAGTGGTGATGGCCCAGCTTCTCCACATCACTGAAAGCCCTGTGGAGCTACATAGGGAACAGTGGATGTGCCAACCAAGGTCTTTGCAGGACACAGTAGCCTGGACAGCTGTAACAGAATTACATTTTTTCACGAAACCCAAACAATATGACATAAAAACAATACATAGCAATATTACATTATAAGTACAACTACTAAAGGCTGCAACAGTTCAGTGTTAATCTTTATTCAAAGTAGTGGGAATATATCAGGCTACAAACATTTACCTAGTGAGACTCTGTTGTTTGTAATGTAATGTGAGACTACATGACCGCAACAGGAGAGACCAAGCGCTGTTGCTCTGAGGTGAGGTCTCTGCTCATTCTAGCAGCAACACACTAACATACATATAGTATCTACACACTGCCCATGTAAAGCACATTTTCCCCTAACATGGTAACGTTGTATGCGCGCTCTCTCAAGCACCAAACATGTTAGGATGACAGTGGACTTGGTAGTATCTATTGGGGTGTGGGGTTACGGGGTTGTTGGAGTGAAACCCAAACGCAGACATACTCAGAGGTTATGGAGGAGAAAAACAGGTTTTATTGATCCTGATGTGGTAACAAAAGTCAGTAACAACTGAAGATCCAAAACACAAAACTAATCCAACAGAAAGAGAGCCAACAACAGAGCAGTTCCCGTGCTTAGCTCTTAGCTTAATGCTATGTGTGAGAAAAAAATGCCAACATCGCAAAGTTAGTTCTCAGGCCGTAGGTGGAGATACTCAGATGGGGGGCGGTCTAATTCTAATGAGCCCACACTTTACGTGAGAAGGGGAGCCAAATCTAAAACGGCTTGTTGAATCCCATGTTTTCTGACCTAGGCAGCCCACAAAAAATGACTGTGCACATACATTTGGGTATCTGGGGTGCCTACCAACCCACAAACTGTGAAAAAAGACAACCCAAACACTGAAAAAGTGAGTTTTTCATCATGTGTCCCCTTTAAATATGCACATGATGGATACGTACTGGATGTGCTAAAATAGGCTAACGCTGCAGGCAAAAAGTCAGCATCCTCACCACTTTAGACGACATAGAAATAAGGAGCAGTACTGATTGATTGTTTTTTGCAGGGTAGAACTATTTATCCCTAGTGTTATCATACAGTATTTTAAGTAAAAATTTAATTTAAATGTTATTTGTTCTAACATAACCCCTGTTTGACAGCTTACAAAAAAAACATACTTTAACTAAGTTAGCAACACAGTGGTTAGATTTATGCTTTTATGTTTGTATTGTCAACAAGAATGCTTCACTTTTCAAGAGAAAAGGATTTGAGTAGGAAGAATAACCAGTGAGTTGGCAAATGTTAACACTAATGCAAGTTTGGCTGGAGTTTCTGGAGTGTAAATCAAATAAAGATAATGGTCAATAGAGCACTTTCACAGGAGCATCCCATTACAATCTAATTTTTTTCAGACTTGTTATTGTCACTGCATATTTAAGGTATAGAAAAATTACTGTATATTGATATTATCTTCCTCTTTATCTGGGTGGCCTTACAAGCACTTAGTCTACTTTGCCAAAACACTTAATAAGATTCAGTATGAACATGACACAATAATAGCAAATTGGTAGTAATTGCACTAAATAACAAAGCATCTCTTTCGCTCCCCCTCTCTCAGCTCCATATGCAGTTAAAGTTTGCTTTGAAGTGTCATTGACATCATGACTTGGCTGCCGTCCCCATGGCCCTGTTTAGGCATGATGGCTTCCCATGGAAACTCTGATGTCATGTAGGGAGGTCGAGGCGAGGTGGAGTGGATGATGTTTTTAGGGCTGTTTTCAGGTGAAATGGGATGTCTGTTAACACACGGACAGGCAGCAACAGTGCTGTGTGTCAGCAGACTGGGATCAAGGCCTGCAGGTAGCCTGTCTGTCAACTTAGAGACTCATACAACGGACTGCCTGGCAGGATCTGCTGTGTGTTATTGCGTCGCGCTGTCGGTTTCCAGGCACAGGTATCAGAGCCAAGCTGCCCTGAATTTACAGAGTGTGAGTTCATGACTGATGTAAAGAGAAATGACCTGGCTGGATTCCTTGGCAAAGTGTTCCCACTGAGAGAAATGGCAATAAATAGACTAAAAATCTACCCTTGTACAAAGTACCACTCTCATATTTGTAAAGTACAGAGCCAAGAGGTGATTAGCCAAGCATGTAGCATTTGTTTAATCCATACACAAACCAAAGTGTAAAAACAAGTCATAATGTGACCTCTGTGATATGTCTTCTGTTGAAATCAATCTCTCGGAGCTGGTCAGATTTGTGGTAACAGCAGGTTTATTCCACATCTGCATTTATGACAAAGGACAATATTGTAGAATGGTGTCTCTTGGTATCTCTTGTGGACAAACTTAGGAAAAGTAGAACTTTTAACTGGACCCAAACACAGGACTTCGAACCAGGTAAGTTTCAAAAGAAACTGAATTTTATTTCTTCAACAAAGACGGAGGTAGTGGAGAGGGGAGGCATAGCTGACGATTGGTCCGAGGAGGAAAGCAAAAGCATTGGTCTTACGAAGTGGAGCTGGGTGGCTGCGGTGTGGAGAGCAGGGATGTTGTGTGGCTGAGGAGACGGCTTGACCCAGATGACAGCCAGGTAACAGACACACATACAATGAGACAGACTCTGACAGAACAAATAGACAACAAAAGGGTTCCTAACACAAACAGCGCATGCTTTGTCTAGAAAGATGGCATCATGTTAATGTTAATTATTCTGGCGAGATTTTTACTGGCAATAAAACACATAAACAAACGAATGGTTAACTTAATAAAAATATGGCGAACATGATCTAAAACAATTAATATGCAACCAAATACAGCCAGCTCGACTTTTACATGCTTTTTGAGTTAGTTAACATTATATTGTCCACGGGCATTCACGACACGTTACCTAGCGGCAAATCCTCCGTTGCTTCTAGAGGATTACCCATAATCCTTTGCTATCGCTACTTGGTGCACGCACAATTTTACAACAGTAGGTGGCACAGTTGTCCCATTTAGCGGGATTTAACCTGGACCTTTTCAACTATGTTACAATAACATGTCGGAGTTAGTCAGCGTCAGGTGGTGCTGGTAGTTGTACTTTGTTACCTTCAGACAGAGCCAGGCTAGCTGTTTCCCGCAGTTCTCAGTCTTTATGCTCAGCTGCTAACCGTCTGCTGGATGCAGATTCATATTTAGGACTGTATAGACATCAATTATCCTATCTAACTCTCGTCGAGAGAACGAATAAGTGTATTTTCCAAAATGTCGAACTATTCCTTTACATTACAAAATCATTATTGATAAGCATAATACATTATAATGCACGAATTACTGTTGGTTAAACTGTCTCAACCAATGATTGCACGAGTAATGACCGCATTATCTTAAGCTAATTTAGCTAATTAGCGTGTGAACTGTCATGAATTTCTTGTTGAGCTGTGAGAGAAGAATGAACTTAGCTGATATGAGACGTGTCTGAATGTTAGCGACTCAGCTGTGACGTGTGTTAACGTGGAACACCGCATGCTAGTCAGTCAGTGAGCTAACGTTAGACGACTCCTCCAATCAGCCAACCCTCAAGAAGTCCCTAAAGTTTGTCTGTGTTGACAAGTGTAATTGACGTAAAACCAAATTAATTGCTTATTTCATACCATGTAGCTAGAAATTGTTGGAATATTTTACCCTCAAAGATGTATGTTTTATCAACAAGCTATTTACAGCCTGAAGCCTGGAGTGTTGGACGATGTTAGATAGAGAGCTTACAAAAGCAGCAGCCACAACAGGAAAACAATATCACAATGTCCATAAAAAGTCAGTAAAACTTGCCAAACAATTCATGCAACTTGTGTATCTTCATAATATTGCTAAACTATTTCCACAAAATCTCCTCATGGCTGTTTTCGGCTTGTTTGTTGGCCACAAGTCCTGCTGAGTCATACCTCACAAAGGCTAAACTGAAGCCTCATAGCCAAAGGCTTGCAGCTGAATTTGCATCCATGAGTGAGTGACTGAGAGAGAAGTCATTGAGTAACTTTTTTTACACTTTTAACACACTTTTGAAAAACAAACGTTTCTTTATCTTCATCAAAATGATCCTGATTAAACCTCCAATATGATCTTTTTAAGATAATTTTTGGACCCGTACCTTGGTTTTCCTCATTAAAGCAACTGCTCTATATTATGGTCACTGCAGCCTAAAGCTCTCTTAGTATAAATATGGTCGGTATGTGTTGCTATTTGGGTGCCATCACTCTTCAATGATACTCAAGCTGGTTTCTTAATTACTTGTTAAAGCCCACATGCCATTGTAACTGTCCTTAACTTAGCTTTTAGTGGACAACAAGGAGAAGACCAGTCAATATTCATGTCACCCATATAATAGATCTCATAGTTGGAATTACACACAAACCCTAACATGTCACACATTTTCTCCAAGTAATATCTGCTCACAACTTCTTATCTTCGCCGGCATAAGATCCTGCCTTAAGCAGGGAGCTGTTTTCAGCAAAAAGCTCTTATAACACCACTGTACACTTCCTGCCCAGCACCAAATTCTAAACAGACAAAGGTGTCAACTAGCTAGTGAACATTTAGCAGCTACAAAGCCAGATATTTTTCTCTGGAGTTGGAGACCAAAACAGACCTAAAAGTAGAGTGAATATTGGACTTAAATTCTTCAGGTGGCCAGAAATACGACTCCTAATACTGTAAATGCTAATGTTGCTCTGTGCCTGCTGGATGTGTGAATACGTGTTTGAAACATGTTTGCCATGTCAACTTTATATGGTGAATATACTGTATGTGAATGTTGCATTTACAGCTTAGTGCGCTGCACCCAAGTGGCCAAAATGTAGGTTTACATGAAAGTACAGAAGTATATCAAAAGTAGATCAAATATCAAAAGTAGAAGTACTCATTATGCAGATTGGCCCTTTCAGAGTGTTGTATTATTGTATAATATATAAAATATTACATTATTACTGACACATTCATGTGTAAGCAGCATTTTAATGTTGTAGTTGGTTTACATGGTACCATCCATTAACTAGTTTGTTCTGGTGGGTACTTTATAATATTGCATCATATTTTATAAGATATTTATAGGTTTTGGATGAAACCGTCATGTCCCGTAGTCTTTGTCTGGTTTCCTGTTATATTTTGAAGTCTTGTCTGTCTTGTTTCCAGTGTGTTCCTGCCTTCGTGTCTCCCCTTGTCTTGATTGTCTGTTGATTGGCCTCACCTGCTTCCTTTTGCACACCTGCCCCTGGTTCCCTCTTCCCTATGTATACCTTTCCTTTTCCTTTGTGCCTTGTTGGTTCATTGTTCAGTGTTACGTGCCTGTGTCGTATGTGTTCTGTGCTTCATGATCCTTGTACGTTGTTTTCATGTTCCTGTGTTGGACGAATTTCCTGTGCTTCTGCGTTTTTTGAGTCTGGACTTGTTTGTTTGCTTGCTTGCTTGCTTGCCTACCTGCCTGCACTACAAGTAAGAGTCAATAAATCTTTGAACTGCTTCTGTCTCCGTGCCTGTCTGTGGACAGTTGGTGGGATGAGTGAGTCAGTGACGTTGAGCAGTACTTTGACCAGTGGGAGACCCGGCCAAAACCAGCTCTTAAGCCAGGGGTTCAGCCGACCCCAGGTCCTGATTCCCAGTCGGAGTCCGGCATACATCTACTGCTCCAAGATCCCAGTCGCCGGCCTGGCCGACACCTGCTCCAAGATCCCGGCCAACCTCTGTTCTTGTTTCCCAGTCGGCAGTCCGGCCGACATCTGGTCCAGTTCTCGATCTGCAGCTATCACCAGTTTCTGTGCTGCAGCAGTCTCTGGTGGGGAAGCTGCAGGCTCCGCCTGATCCTGTCCAGCTGCAGCCTTTGCTAGTTCCTGTTCGGCTGCAGTTGCCGCCTCGCCTCCAGTTCCTGTCCAGCTGCAGCTGCAGCAATCTTCTCCTGTTCCTGCTGAGCTGCAGCAATCTTCGCCTGTTCCTGCTGAGCTGCAGCAATCTTCTCCTGTTCCTGCTGAGCTGCAGCAGTTCCCTGAGCCTGCTGCGCCACAGCTTCCGTCTGCTCCTGTCCAGCTGCCGCCGCAGCAGTCTCCAGTTCCCCTTCCTGTCGAGCAGCCACCGCAGCAGTTTCCTGGTCCCGTCCCGCCGCTGCAGCCTCCGCCTGTGTCTGCTGAGCTGCAGCAGTCATCTCTCGCCCTCCGGAGCGGCTCCCCACGTCTGATTGGCGTGCTGGCCGCCCCCCTGAGGTGTCCTACGCCGTCCCTGTCCTTTGGTTCCCTGGTCATTCGTCCCGGTGTCCGTCTCCGTGCCTGTCTGCATTTAAGTCCTGCTTCTCCTGAACATACCACATGACATAAACCTGAAATGTAGGCGTAGAAACATATAGTGGAATAAAGAGTACAATACTTCCCTCTGAAATGTATGTATAAACCATGATGGTCAAGTTCACTGTACGCCTTGAACATGAAGCTGGAGTGAGTCTAATGGA
The DNA here is from genome assembly GCA_002120245.1 of Maccullochella peelii. Lineage (NCBI taxonomy): Eukaryota > Metazoa > Chordata > Actinopteri > Centrarchiformes > Percichthyidae > Maccullochella > Maccullochella peelii. The sequence continues at coordinate 17,267 of LKNJ01005948.1, read as the reverse complement.
CCATATCTAAGAATGAACCAACTTTTATAATGTACTATGTATTGATTATCAGTAGCAACCCTCACGTAGCCTGACTCATTTTCATGTTTAGACAAAGATCAGTTTGGCAGTTTGCTCTCATACAGCTGCTTTCTGCAAGCAATGTTTGGATCTGCAAGTGTGTATGTGCACGTTTATGGGAGTTTGAGGGAGCATGGACATATTTGTGTTTGGCTTAAATTAGCGGTGACGTACACTGTTCTCAGAGCCCTCTTGTTAATGTTTACAGTGTGTAACCAGCAGTGTTAGGATATGGAAGGTAAGCTACAGCTGGACCCAAACACAAGACTCGGAACAGGAAAGTGAAAACAAGCTGGCGTTTATTGAGATGCCACAAGCAGGTAGGAGGTCCAACAGAGGCGAGGTAGGGGTGGTGTGCGTTTCGGAACTTCCAGGTAGCGATCAGGTCCAAGTCAGGGCAGGTCCGAGGCTTAGGCGTGGCGGCTTGAGCAGATCGGTGGCTGGGGTGAAGCAAAGCTCTTAGTTCGGTTTGGTCCAACCAGGAAACTGACGACGTGAGTGCACATGAGTGGATAGGACGATCTGGTGCTGAACCATCCTCTCTTCCTGGTATTTGAAGTGTAGAGAGATGAGGGCAGATGAGCTGCAGGTGTGCCTGCCAGCAGAGCCAGATAGCCACGCCTCCAGATCCAGACTTGCACAGGTGAAACAGATAAAAACACACACCACACAGGGACAGCCTGCTATCGATTCCTAACAAGCAGTCAGAGAGAGAGAGAGAGAGAGAGTGTGTGTGTGTGTGTGTGTGTGTGTGTGTGTGTGTGTGTGTGTGTGTGAATTAGATGGATTTCGGTGATATGAGGATAACGCTGACGCAGAGAGGGTATTGTAAGTGTGTGGGCGTGTTTTAATGTGTGTACCCTAACCCCCCCTAAAGAGATAGTGTATAGGGGGATGTGGATGACAACAGAGGGGAAATTAGAGAGGGCCAAGGCAGAATGTGGTTGAATTTGGCATCTTTACAGTTTCACTATGTTCATACTACCATACCTATAATTAACAACTTAATTATAAACAACTTATTCCCTAATGACCATCTATCAAACATTCACTTAAATACAGCACTGAACTCTCCTTTCATGTTGCCAGCTGTAAACTAATGCCAAACAATGTGCTGAAATAAAACCACTGGTGACACTGAAAGAAGTAGGAGGAGACAGAAGCTGTGTTGGTGTTGTACAGAAAAGTTCTTTCTTCTTTCTGAAAAAAAAAAATTTGAATAAGATTTACATCTGGCATTTCCAGGCTTCCTGACAGGATGTAAATTTAAAAAAATCGAATACGACACCGAAACCAGCCTGTTGTAAGTCAGGTTAATGACAAATCAAGATGTACAAAGTGTACACAACATATTTACACTTACAACACTAGTGTCTGGCAAGAGTAATCGTGGATTTTTTCAATAGTTATGACCTTTCTTTAAAACATTATCAGAGGACAGTTTGCCATTGAATCATAAATAGATGTATATTTAGTAATCCCATTTTCCTGTGAATACGAAAAAGGTTCACTGGATTTGTTTTATCTTCATATGTTGACATTTTATGAACTGTATCATGCAGTCATCGTGTTTTCCAGTAAAAGCCACAGACAGAACAGTGTGAGAAACTTCCTGATATCAGATTGCGTCATCCACTCGACCAGTGTTTCTTTACTTGTTTTGACTTATTGTGCAACGTTATGTGCACCTGAAGGCAGTTATCTCCATCACAGATCTGTGTTTGGACTGATTAGATCTTTGTTCTTTCAGTTTGGTTTCACTGTTATGTTCGACCACAGTCGGCTGAAATATCTCCCATGACAGGTATGAGAGAGTATCACAGAGCTACATCTGAAATTGAACCAAAATGTGTTGAATTGGATATCGGATGGTGTTAGAGGTAAACAGCATTATGAACAGCAAATAAATATATAAATAAAGTCAAACTTTTATTATACCATAATTAATAGCATACTTGTGTGTTATTTTTAGGTCAAACCTCCAAAAACTGTCCAGAAATCAAGCTCAGACTGTATAGACATTCTGTGGCAAACACAAATATTTCTCTGTTTTGTGTTTTTTGTCATAAGTCTGATTTTGGCAGATAATATCTCGTGACATAAAATAGTCTTTTGAATTTTGGATCTGTTGTGGATTCATTTTGAGGTAATTTTCCTGGGAGCTGTAGTTGTTTATATGCTAACAAATGAATCATTCCTTAACTTACTGGAGGCCAGCTTGTGTTAAAACATGGGAAGCAGACCCTGTGGAACAGAAGCTAGCAGATGTGACGTGACAGGACTCTCCATGGAGGCCATCTGGAAAGAGGTCAGTCAGCTCATGTTAGTCAGTTATTGTCACATCTGTAGGAGTAAACACGTTATTGTTATATTATCAAATTCGGGGCACCACCTTCAATCGAAGGAAAATAAAAATAAGTAAATTGATCAGTCTTATTACCTGAGGGTGAACTCTCAATACATTGATCTTTGATCTCTACTTTGAAGAAACGTCCACAGACAAAACTTGGTGATAGATATGAACATTTATGTATAACTAAATGTTTACTAACATGTCAATAGTGTGAATATACGAGCCATTACGTAATGACATGATGTGAAATAAAATCAAATAAAATAAAAGAAAAGGTTGTTTGGATAGCAATTTGAAGAATGAATTATCTTTGGCGATAGTAATGGGAACATGTGATTTAGGTAAAGAACGAATGAATGCTAGGTTATTAGTTTCTTTCTCTAAGACCTAAATTTAATATTCTGAGCCCTATCCGACGTCAACTCTTGTCACAGCAGAAGTTTTGCCTACTTTTGAAGATCCGTTCGGTGAAGACTTCTGGCAGAGTGACCAAAACTGTCGCTTTCAGCTCCGGCTTTCAGTCACAGCTTCCCAGCAAGGACTCGCTCTCTGGAACACGGCAACGTTTGCTGTCTCATGCAGCGATGTTTCTTGTGGTCTTCTGGTGTCCCCTAGCGTGGGGAGTCAAAAGTCTCTTTGGCAAAAGCTTCCGCAGGAATTGTTTCCACGATGGGCAGGCAAGCGTGGCGTGCGAGGGTCTTGATCCGTAGGCTGCAGCGGTAGTTGGATGGCGGCTCTGCTAACTTCTTCTTAATTCTAGGTCCTTCAAAATAAACTTGAAAATAGTTTCGGTGGCCTATCGACACTACTTCCAGAGTTATTATGAACGCTGAATTAACTGAGGTATAAGGCAGATCACAAAAACTGGGTTTGCTTAATTAAGTTAAATTACACGCAACTTAAGCGATGAAAGAAAAGGCCCGAAAACTTACTAAGAGTAAAGTAAAAGAGGAGTGAGCGAAGTCAAAATGAAAAGTCAAAAGTGAGCAAAAGTGAGCGCGGAGAATAGAGTAGTGAGCGCAACAATGAAAAGTAAAAGAGAGAGTGATCAAAGACGATCTGAAGGTTTTATCTAGCTATCAGAAAGGGCGTGTTGGAGGCGGAGGAAGGTTTCTTCGCGCCAACTTACTGTGCGTTTATGGCTTATGGCCTTTTCTTTGTTCTGAGAGAAAAACGTGGTTTCTTTTAGTCTACTCTATAAGAATATATATATAATTTGATACGCGCCACGCGGCAGTCACATACTTCCCATCACTATAGTCAAATCAACAGCGATTGTACCACGTATTTGTATGTAACACGGTCTGTATCAAAATATTCAATAAACATATAGTTTTACACATAATTCGTGTCTCAAAACATTAATCATAATCTAAATCATAATTTCCTACTCACTATAAAAAAAAAGAACAACATCAATACTGCTAATGAAATGGTATTTGTTCCCATAGTTAGTTTGATTCTTAACGTACTGCTTATAATCAGAAATCTAAAATACATTTGCTATAAGACTCACAAATATATGGTCACTAGGGGGCACTGTGGTACCGTGGTAAAACGGTGTTAAACTTAAATATTGTAATTAATACAATTTTCATGCTATGGTCATCAGAATTAGTCCAATCATCATAAGAAAAGAATAGGCATGCGTTAAACAACATTATTACATTATTGGTTACTTTGATAATGTACTTTATAAGAACTCAAGCTTTCTTAACATTCAGAAGACTCTTGAAAGTCCCTTAATCAGGAATGCATCCCAAGATTTATGATGCATCTGTTGAATCTCTTCCTTATCGTTTTACTATCGGGAGAAGGGATGTAAATGCAGAGTGTGTGAGGGGGGGTGGGGGGAGTCTCAGACAGAGGTGTAGGAGAGGGAGCAGATTGCTCTTTGTTTTATACTTTGTTTGTATGTTCTTCATTCAGTCGATGCAGGTAAAGGTCCAGTCTCTGTCTCCAAAAAATATAGTCTTTTGAACAGTCCAGTATGTTCTTGGAGTTTCCTTGTTGGTTGTCATCAGAGGGATTACAACCAAGAGTCTGGGCTGTTCAGATGGGCCGTCAATCTCATTAGCACAACAACAATCAGACTTCAGCGGAGCCGGCAAGTCTGGTTTTCCAGATCTGTGGGGCGTCAGAAATGACACCTTTACGGCTGTGGAAGGATGAATCCTGAGAAACACCCAGGAAGAGGTGTTTATTCAAATCACTAAAAGGTCCGGCAGACCTGTACACATTCCTGCCTCCCTTTTGATCTTTTCCAACTTACTTAGCTCTGGTCCACATGGTTTACGTACTTATTTAGCAGGGCAAAAGGGACGTTTTCCCCTGCACATCATATAAGCAGCAAATCGACAAATAGACCTAGCAGTTGAAATTAGCTAGCAAATGTGGGAACAAAAACAACAAAGCCTGCTTGATTTTAGCAGGGAAGCTAGCTAGCTTATAATTATTTGTGGGACAGAATCCTGCTAAACCATTCATTTCTAATATGTTATATAATTTCTGATGATTTTTAAATGGTAAATGCCAGACTCTCTGTGTTTGTATGATGTTCAACTTCATACACAGTTTAGGACACAAAGTAGTTGTGCTGTTGTTTATTATAAATACATTCAATGAATGTAACATAAGTCAAAATACCCAGCGTGGAGGAAAGTTCTGCTTCAGTAGTTTTTTTTCAAACACCAACTTCTGAGGGATATATCTGGCTCTTTAGCTGCTACATGCTCCACTAAGTTCACTGGCTAGTTGCTAACTGTTGAGGCACAGAGGAAGAGGTGCGTTTGCTAATGTCTCTGCAATATCAACAAATAGTTTTACTGGCTGAAGACCAGATGAGAAGAAAGTATGTGTGTGTGTGTGTGTGTGTGTGTGTGTGTGTGTGTGTGTGTGTGTGTGTGTGTGTGTGTGTGTGTGTGTGTGAGTGTGTGTGTGTGTGTATGACCTCTCCTCCTCAATAATCACGCTGGACGTTTACAACCTCAGCTCTGCACAGAGGAGCCAGCGTCACAGAAGTAAAACATATTTAGTCATTATCAGTACAATGAAAAAGCTCAACCAGGATCGTGAAAGGCAGTTGAAGGGAGAGAGAGATCTGTTGTTATGACCACAGCTGAAGTTTTGTATTTCATACAATTCTGATTCATGCAGGTCATACCTGCTGACTCATTGTTACTGGAAAGCAGTGGTTCTCAAAGTGTGGTCCAGGGACCCTCACAGCGCTTACAGGGACTTTCAGGGTGCCTTAAGCAAAATTAAGAATAGTTTGAGTTCACTATAATAAAGCTTAATTGAATTATATAACTATAATTTAATGAGCCACATAATGATGTCACACATTGAGTCATGCTTTTGCTACGCAAACAAAGGTACTGAAAAAGTATTGATTTCTTACAGCAGTATTATTTGATGTATTTTAGGCTACATCCACACTATTACGTTTCTCCGTACACACGAGTGTTTTATCACCATTTCAGGAAAAGATACATTCACTGATTTATCAGCATTAACGTGGACATAATCTAAGACACAACAGCAATCTCCGCTTTTAAAAACCTCAAATGACTGATGAAACTGATACCTGTGACCTGTGACCTCTGCAGTGGTCTGTTGCCGTCTGTGCCTTGCACCGCCCCCAGCAGACTCACAATAAAACCCTGAGGGGGTGTTGAGTACGAGTGTGTGAGAGAGACGGAAAGGTGGGGGGACAATGTTCCAGTAAATCACTTCACCATCACCCCCTCCAAACGCTCCCTGTTGCACCGCTGTCTCTCACACACTCCTTAACACACACACACACACTCACACACCGTTGACAGTAAGCAGGAGGGTGGAATGTTGAAGTATTTGCATGAGTCTGTCTGTTGCGCGTACACACACACACACACACACAATTGCTATCTGGTGTCGAATGTTTGCTCTGTTGGGATCCAGTTACAAGGGGGAAGGGTGGTGGTCCTCAGCAGTCAGCTTGCCTGTCTGTCTCTACAATAGAATAGAACATGATAGAAACATGTAAAAGAGTACATCTAGAGAACCAGTGGAACCTGCCCAAACTCAATTTAACTCCCTCTATAGGCTCTATAAGCATTCACGCTGTAGTAATGGTGTACATCTATGGTATACAATAAGTGTGTAATAGATTTGACTATTGTGTCGACCTGTGACTGTTTGTCACATGATGATCACTGACAGAAGCTTATATCTTTATTCAACACTGCATTGCTGTGTACAAAACCACCATCATTATCTTAGCAAAATACTATTAGAGCGAGGGCATGGAAAAATAATGAAATAGAGGAAAAGAACTACAGACAGAGCCCAGAGAGAGGCAGAGGGATCGGGGGTTAAGCATGTATTTGGATTGGCTGTGTGAGACAAGCTGATGTGGAGATTGAGACATTAATTATCTCTGTTGACACTACAAACCGAACCAGATCATGTCCTGATTCAGGTCCTGTGTGTTTAGTGTTGGGCATCGTGTGTATATTAGATGTGACCTGCTGAGGGTCTGCTGACAACACAACATGTAATAGTACAAAAACGTTGGTACAAATACAAGTCAGTTGTCAATAAGTCATTCCAAATTAATAAATTAATCTCACTATCATAGACTTGAGTCATATCTTTGACATAATCAAAGTCATCAAATTTCCTCACAAGATATTGTGGGAATTAACCCACAGCAACAGCACTAATAAATTCAGGTAATACACTATAATAACACACCTGGCAGGCATTCTGTACCTCTCAATTATGTTCTCACATCAGGACACCTTATCATACATAAGAGGCTTGGTGGCACAACACTGCAAAAAAGCCTCTCTGATACTGAATTATGTATTTCCTTTCAAATAAAAGTAGGGGAAAGAATGGATGAGAGAGAAAAAGAAAAAGATGGCACTGAGCAGGGGAAGATGGTAGTAAGGAGAGGAGAGGAAGAGGTGCTGTAAGAAAGTGGGAGAGAGGAGTCCTCCTCCTTCCGATAGTTTACACAGTGTATGGATATAAAAGGTACCCGGCCCGCCTCCCTCCCTCCCCTCCCCCCCTCCCCTCACATTTACTACTCTTTCCATGTTGTTTCTTCCCACCACAACCACCCTCCTCCTTTATCCCTCCCTTTCTCCTCCCTCCTCTGGGCCAGAAGAGAGGAGTGATCGACCTGAGAGTTTAAACAAACCAGAGAGCTGGCAGAGCAGAGCTCACACACACTCACACCGACTCACTCATACAGCTGTCCAGCGCTGAGGGAACTCCAGTGAGCTGTGCCGGAGAGCGAAGCTGAGGTAGGTTTGTTGCCGCTGTGAGGGAAGATTACCTCTTTTCTTGTTCAGTTGTATGCGGTAAAATCAGTCAGAGCAGTTGTGTTTGAATCAAGTTTGTGATGTTTTATTGTAGATTCTGAATGAAATCATTTAGGACAAGCCTTCATTTCATTGTTAGTATCTTGGATATTTTCTAATGTCACCTTCCAACCCTTGCCCGTCCCCCTCGCGCCAGCCAAACCCTAAGCACACTAACTGAAGCTAGACATTCTCTAGTGGCCAGAGGATCTCACTCTCTCTTAACTCACAGATTGGCCTGTTTCCAGAGGGTCACCAGTGGCTACCGCTGTACCGATGGAAGCCCCAACCCTAGCTGAGATGGGAGACTTGTGTCATCCCCGCTCTTCCTCTCCAGAGGGGGAGACTGTGTGTGCAGCTCTAGCCCGTTATGAGAACACTCTCCGGGATGCCATCAGAGAGATCCACGTGGACGTCAGCGCTTTTAAGCTGGGCATGGAGCGTCGTCTGGAGGAGACAGCCAACGTGAGCGGACCTCTCGGACGAGCTGTGGCTCAGCTCCAGCAGGAGAACCGGCAGCTCAGGAGTCAGCTGGAGGCTCTTACTCGACAGGTGGAGCTCCTGAGTGGGATGACGTGTGACAAGTGCACCTTGCTTAACAACAGCCACAATCACAGTCAGAATCACAGGAATCACCTTAGTGACATTCAGGAGATAAAAGACGTGATCTATGGGAAGGGTGAGGCTCACACTCAGAGCCAGGCTCACCTCCACATCCAGCCCTGCAGCCTGGGGAGCCAAGCCCAGTCCTACAGCGACCTCAGCAATCAGCCCTGTCCTGCGTCCCCACCTGCCACCTTCGCACCCTTGCCCAGCTCTAGCAGTCCTGTGGGCTCCAGAGTTTCATCCATGGTGACGGGCCCAGTGTCGAGCAACAGCCCCTCCATTGCCCGCTTCTCCAGCCGAGCCACATTCGCTGTGTCCAGCAAGACTAATGTGAGTACTGCATGTTTGTAGAGAAGAGATTCCCTGTCAGATGAACTCAAGTGCCCCTTCATCGACACCACCCTTCATGTTCCAAATATGTTTATTTGCATTGAATTTAAACTGAATATTGTTTAACACTCTTGATTATATAAAAGTGCATATTGTTACAATAATTTGTTCATACAATTGAATTCAATGTATCTATACGGTCATCTTACTGTTTAGACTTCTCTTCTCGATTACTCATCAGTTTTCACGCATTCTCAATTGCATAACGTTCAGGTGTAACAGCTTGACTCAATATGTGTATAATGTCTATTTTCAGCTACAATCTTTTTACGTACCTTCTGGCAACTGCAGAATACTCCTGGAGTACAAGTACCCCTGGTCGGAAATCACTGCTTTACATAAAACTGTCTAAATGTCAAGTTTCAAGGTCATCCAAGACAATTTGTAGTTTGTGTCCTCCTGGGCTGTTGCACACAAAAGCTCTTGACATATTTGTACTGACCCACCACTTCACACTCCAGTGCCAGATACTTTGTAACATGGATGGAAATTTAATATGCAATAGCAGAAGAGGTAATCCAGTAATTGCAATGTAATTTTCTAGGTTGGGAACGGGCCAGAGGCAGAATGTGAGTTTGACTGAAGTCGTGTTGCGTTGTGGCCATGTGGATGTGTCATACGAGGCACTGGCTGTGTCACTGCGGTTGCACAATAGCCCTCCACCAGGATGCTTAAGGATTTATGAAGTGTGGTTGTGTGGTTTCCAGACCTGAGTCAAATATGTGAAATCAGCATTGTGAAATGTAGGCTCTGGTTAGTCATTATCGCTGTCGTCCTGTGCAAACCTTGTGGGTCCAGTTTTGGGTAATTTTATGTTTTAGCTTTACCTGAACAATTGCATGGTTCTGGTTTGAAAAAAATTCAACCACTGGTCTTGTGAAACTCCTTCTAAACTCCATTGAATAAATTCAAAAACTGAGCTAAAAACAAGCTTGTTTCCCTGACATTTTTCTTGATACCAAGGGTGTATCTAAACTGGTTTTATGTTGTGTCTGTGTCTGGGTTATCATAATTAATCACTGCATCGATGGCAACCAGACGGCCCGTGTCGGTGTTTTAGTGCTCAGTGGTTTCGGAGTTATTATCAGTAATACATTTTTAATGTCACCTTGGGATGCTGCTCATTGAAGTATGTCCTCTGGAGTTGGACTTGTAACTCATTACTGTAATTGTCCCTGTTCTCATCGTTGCATAGTTGCATAAAAGAGAATCTCCTAGCTTCTATCCATCCTGTGGTTGCTGCATCGATCAGCCAGTTGATGGTGACTGTGCAGTTTTCCTGGCCTTCATTGGTTTATGGGGTTTTCAGAGCAGAAAGGGAATTCTGTCCTATCTGTCTAAATATTTAGAAAAATTAGGGCATGAACATGACCTGATGACAATCAAGATTTTTTTCTCTTGTCTTCCCATTCTTAGGTGTATGAGTATACATGGGTTTGAGTGTGTTGTAACTCAGCCTCTTCAGGAAGTTGTGATCCTGCAATGGCAAGAATGAAGGCAAATTCAACCAATCTCTGCCTTCACTGCAAGAACTTTTAAGCATGCTTGCATTGTTTTCTAGAAACTTCTTAAAGCATTCTTATGATTACATCATAAGTATCTGTGAATCGGAATAACAAACACTTTCTTCATACGTCGTTCCTGATTAGCTCTGAACTAGCAGCCACTCATATACAGTTACCCCGTTTTATGTACCCCCAAGTAAAGTGGTACATCATACTGAGTAGTTACAGTGTAGTCTTTCATTACGTCATGATTTTCTGACCATTACTTTATGGAAGTTTTGATTGGACTTCAAGTCTTTAAAGTATACTTGAAGTACTACTAAGGTATAAGTATAGTAAATATAGTAGCTCCCAGTCTGTTCTCTAGTAACTCATCACCTCAATTCTGAGTTATTCAGGAACTACTCATTAACAATTCATTAATTATCAGGTCGTTCCTTAGTAACTACTCACATTTTTGCGTACCGTATTGTAAAGTTTTACCCTCTTTTTGTATTTGGAGCAGAATTGATCCTTGGTGAAGCTCTGTATTTTGTCTTGCCTGTAAACTCACAGCTGACACAAAGCTGGGACACATTGCACACACGCACACACACACACACCTATATCCTCGCGCACACCCTTTTACGCATACTGAGTGTGCATTTGATGGACTGATAAGTGTGACTGATGGACTGGAACCTACTTTAAATATATTTAGGTCCTAATTTTCCCAAATGATCATGAACATCAGCTCTGTATACTATGTTCAGGTTTTCAGTGTTAAAACACATGCATACACATGCACACACATTATGCAAATAGCTGTTAGTCTTGTATCTGTAATTACCAAACTATGTAGTGGATACGACAGAGGAATGTTATCTTCTGTGAAACCATGTGGTCAGAGCTAAACAACACAAGGGCACCTTTGTTTCTGTGTGTCTCTGCTGTGGGAGATCCCCCGCTGTCAGCCAAACACACCACTGCAGCAGCACACAGATCAGATCAAACATGAGATGCAGTAAATACTGTGAAATAATGTATCAGTGCACAAAGGTTCGCTGTGTGTGCATGCTGCTTCTCTGCTCAAATCAAGGTAATTAGCTTCCACGTAGTCAGATCTCCACACATGGCTGTTTGAATCATAATTGCAGCTCGCTCTTCCTGCCACATCTTCACATGTCTGATAGACGTGAGGAAGATACAGTACATAAAGTTCAGTTGGCTGTTCAAACAGGCCTGACTGACAGGATACACAAACACACACACACACACACACACACACACACACACACACACACACACACACACACACTGCAGGCATTCCGGCTTGAATCCCAGCTGAAGCTATCTGTGCCAGAGAGAGTGTCTGTCTTCCAACCTGCTCTCCAGCTGTTATTGTGCACCTTCACTGTGACCTGCCAAGCTGTCACAAGAGAACACACACACACACACACACACACACACACCTACACACACATACACACACCTCCAAAACACACCTGCAGCACGTCAGCATGATCTCATTCATATCAAAAACACACCTGTATCTATATGAATTATGAATACTTGCTTGCTTTTTTTCTGATCTGTCTGTCTCTCTTCATCAGCGGAATATACTGTCTTAGGTGTATAGGTGTACATTTGTACAGAGTTTATTCCTCTCATTCTACCTTTATTGACAAAAACCTTGTCGACATGATGATTAATGTTTTGCAATATTTGAGACATTTTGTCATAGTTTGCCGCCTCTGTTCCACTTTTCTGATTCAGTACATTGGAATTTGCATAAAAATACTTGAATGGAAACCCAGCTGTGTGTGTAATAGTGTCTGTGTGTGTGCGTTTCCATCTGGAAGGTTTTAGAGGTTTGTAAAGAGGCAGCTGTGTGGCTCTTTTCTATCCTCTAATGTTTCTGGGCTACAGGAATTAGTCAAGATTAGGATTAGGACACACACACACACACACACACACACACACACACACACACACATTTCTCAGCAGACAACACCGCTGTTGCTGCTGTTGCCAATTACAGTGCCAAAGCAGCCAACTCAATGGGCCATTGTGTGGGTTCTTGTGCTTCATTGGAAATACATTGACTGTGGAAGGATTACAGAATCGACTCTCCTCCTCTTCCTCCTCTCTGACTCATTCTTTCACTCATTCCTCTTCACCATCTCACACCCGCAGCCTTATCTCACCTCAAAACATTTTTACTGATATATGACACATTTTTAAGTTTGATCAGTTTTGATTCATTACAGTTTAGACACTGAGCTTGAAAATTCCATCTTGGTTTGACCAAAAAAATTGAGTTAAGATAAATAACAAATCTTAACTCAAGGTCCACTTACTAGCTTTTCCAGGACTTTCAGTTTACTCATCATGGTTAATTCTACTCAGCCCATGGAAACAGCTGTAAATTGTCTTCTTTGGCTCTGGAGGAGCTTTGTCCAGTCCTGGTATAATAACCCTGCAATTATACCAAACTATGAAAAGTAATTTTACAGTAAAAATATATTGACTTTCAAAACTGGAATCATCTCGATTTGTCTGATTATGAAACATTTAAGCTGCTATTTGAAGGTCTGATTTAACCCTACAGAGGTGCCAGCAAGTCATGTGAATGGTGATATGTGTGTGAGTTGGTGCACTCCGCCTGACTCCCTCCATCCCTCCCTGTGCACCCATTAGCTCCATCTACCACTAACATCTCCCACTAACATTACACAACTCAATCGTTTCTTATCTGCACACACACACACACACACACACACGAGCATCAGACCACTGCAGCACTGAGGATAGTCTGATGGATAGATTGCACTAAAATGTACAAATCCCAGTCCAAACTGAATAACACTGTGATTACTGACTGCTGCTGCTGCACACCTTTTACATGCACATACCCTTTATGATTTAGAATTAAGTTATGGGAAAGGTGAAACCACAATATTATGTATTGTGTTCTTGCTGCAATGTATGCACAGACACATTTGTTCTGTACATGTGGAGGTACACACACCATGTTTGCCAAGGTCATTTTCCTGCATTGTGTAATGTGATACAGCAGCTTGCTGGTGTTGTTTTGGTCTGTATTAAGAGAAGCTGTTCTCTTGTCTGAGTAGAAGTAAAGCAGATTTTTTTCTCAGCTTTTCTGCTGAGTGTATTTGGTATTTGATTTTGCCATGCTGCAGTGTTCCTATTACAGTAATTGCATCTGAAGTCTGTCAGTGTGACCTGGTGTGCCTCACTGTGTAGAACTTGGCACTAACTTAAGCCATATTCATGCCTGATGCAGATGGGTTAATAGGAGCCCTGCTGAAGATACCTGCAGTGTAGGTTTTGATGTATAGTTCACTATATATATAGTATGCTCACACTGATTTCACTCGTTGATAGCACCACTGCAATACAAATGGGTGAGGGGGGTGTATGGTGTTTTAATTATATTCCCCACAGGAAGTGTGTTTACATTCTTTTATTTACTTATTTATTTACTCTTTTCTTAATATGAGACAAGTCCATGCCGTTGCCATATTTAAGTCGTTTCTTTCACTGTGATAGAGAGCGGGGCTCACTGTGAGCAGAAGGTTTGCAGTGGAGATGGCTTTGCTAAATGTGTGTTACTGCAAAGGAGAAGAACACTGACCCTTTTTCCAACTCCCTTAATGTTATATTCACATGAATTTGCTTTGTTTCATTACTTAACTTTCACATTCTTTTTTGTCTTTAACCTTTGACTGGCAAAGATGAAGGACAAAAAAGACGTGTGTGTTTTATGCGTGAGTCGATATCTGGCAGATCACATTCACAGATAATTGAACGAGTGAGAGTGTGTTTGATTGTGCGTCTGAGCTCTGCTGGATGAAGGGTTACACTGCAAACTAGAGTGTGTAGTGTTGTTTATCTCCATGACAAAGACAGTTGACATTTACTACATGCTGTCTGTGGAGACTCCCCAGGCTGAGCCCCTTCCTCACCTTTTCACCCCTCCCCTCCAATTGTGGCTATTAATACAGCCATGAGCAAGACAGAAAACAGAGTTTCAAACACTCACACATACAATGTTTATGTGTTAATATATGAACTGGCAAAGGTTGATTAATCATTTCACCAAATGTCATTTCAAAATCATCTCTTCACTGTTGCTGGTCTATCTGTCTCTCTGTTATTAATTTGCGTGCTGGTTTGGAAATACTTATTCTGACCTGCTATTAGTAAGAAGTTTAAATAGATTTAGACTGATATAGAAGGAAGAAATAAAACTGAAAACAGGGCCCAGCTGAAGAGAGAGAAAGTGTGTGTGTGTGTGTACACATGCTGGGGGTTTAACAGAGGTATGCGGCCACTCCCTGGCTACCCCTGGCTCTCTTAATGACTTCCAGACAATAGGCTATGTTCCCGTCATGTGGAAACAGGTTAATAACTGACTGGCTGGTGGGAGAGCTCGCCCTCTCTGCCCTCTAGAACCAGTAAGCCTTACTGGAAGTCAACTTCAGAAGTAGATTTTAAGGTTACCTATTTGGCTATGTCAGCTCATCCGCCATGGGAATACTTTAAAATTTAATTTAGCTGCACTGAGATCCAGTGTTTTGGAATAATGCCCAGAAGGCACTTTAAGGAAAATGGAGGAGGTTGGGTGACACCGTGCGGGGTCATGGGTGAGAGAGCGGGGGTTTTGTCAGACATTAAGTCTCGCACCACAGGAGGGTGACCCACATATACCTGCTCCTTTAGGCTCAGGAGAAGTAGGAACATGACCCAGAGTTAATCTATCTGCCCGTCAATCACTGTGAAGATGAAATTCAAAATGTAAACTCTCCAGAGGTTAGATGGTGGAGTGTAGGAGGTGAGCAGGCAGCCTGTTGCACAGAGACTGTCAATGTTTTCACAAACAGGATGAAACTATTACAAGCCCTGCAGGTAAATGCAATGCAGCAGCTACAGTAACAGCATATAGCGAGTACAAAAATTAAATAACAATTAAGCAAATGGTTAATATTCAGATAAAACACAGCTGGAAAATTCAACTCTAGGGCATGGCATGTGGAAATATTGGAAAAAGAACACAGTGGCCAAAAGAAAGGCACCGCAAAGAAAAAGATATACAGTATATGCAGTATGACATATGTGACAAAATATGTGAAGAAAGTGTATAAACATGCAGACTAAAGTTAACTATTCACCTTATTGAATACAAGCTAACCTAAAGATAATTTCCAGAATTTAATAAGATGTTTTTGTATTTGAGCACCAAAGCTAATTCTGGATCTGTATGTAAAGGTGCTGAAGCTTGCCTCCTCTCCTCTCCTCTGTGGAAGTGTAGATCTAAACTTTCAGGGTGATGAGATCTTCTGGCTATGCTGCTTCTCCATCTTTTGCTTGTGTTTATGCAGGCCAGGCCAGCCTCAGGCCCAAGTAAAAAACCTGATACAGGCCATGACGTGGGCAGACTGGGTAGTATGTGTGATGTAGGTGGTTATAATCATGATGTCTGCTCCAGCTGGTGTCTGCTAACTTTGAAGTGATTCTCAGGCACGAGGATTTCAGTCCAAACAAACATAACAGTAGCTCAAAGACTAGTTCTTCCTCTCTGGCTGAAATTGTGTTGTATTTTTAGTGTGAAGATGTTGCCAATCTGTGGCTGGGAACCAGTCTCACTAATGAGGCTGTGACTAGTTTTTATAGACGTTTTAAACTATTATTTAATTAGATTGTGATATCTTCTTACTTACACTCTTAATGTGATGTATTTGCATTTGTATTATTATTTCCATATTTTTATGGAGAAACAAGACTAAGAGTCTACAGCCATGCTAGCAGCTCTGTGAAGCTGTACTTAGACACATCAGTGCTTTGATGTTAGAAAGTTATAATATTTACCTTCGTAGTTGAGTGTGTTAGCATGCTAACATTTGCTAGTTAGCAATAAATCCCAGCTGAGGCTAATGAATGTCATTAAAGTATCAGACAAATTACACATGTTGACCTTATTATACAAGCTGGAGGAAAAGTCAGGGGATCACCAAAGTTATTACAGTTCACCTTGAGTGGGACATCACAATCCATCCAATAGTTGTAGAGACATTCCACTGAAAACCAAGAGCCATGCTGCTAGCTCAAAATGCTAATCAATAAAATGCCACCATATCTGGAGCAAAAGGCCCTCAACAATAGCAGTCCTTCAAGACTGGGACCGAAGCACCACCACACCTGATAATAGTTTTAGTCTCATATGTGTGCAAGAAAAGTCCAAGAAGCCTGCGTGTTATGTAGCCCCGCCCACTTGACCCGGTTCCTTTCGAACTTAGGACTTCCGCATCAAACGCCAGCAGAAAGAGGAAGCGTAAACAGCGATAAACAACAAAGCTAATTTGGAACTATTATTTTGTTCATAATAGTTCCAAATTAGCTTTGGAAGTCCTAAGTTCGAATGGAACCGGGTGAAGGACTGCTATTGTTGTCAGGACTCACTTGTTTGAAATATCAAGCTTCTGGTCAAAGTGTCGGCCTGTTGTTCAGTACAGAACAAAAGCTGTCAATCAAAGGAAGTCGGGTGCGTGATCGCGGTGAAAGTGACCAATCATAAGAGGGCCAGAGCCTCCCTTGGTTTCCGTCCCCAAACTGTCAAAAGTCAGATCGATTCGAGTGAGCAGAATTCAACTTCGAGAGCAGAGGGAAGCTGTGAGCGTGTAGCAGAAACTGTCGCGCGCAGTGGCTGTTTGTGCGCGTGCAGCTTAGTTCTACACACGCATGTGCAGTTCTCTGCCTCTCGCTATGTTTAGTTGCTCGCTCGCAGCTGCCTGTACAACTCTCGGTTGTTGAACTTGTGCGCGAGGAGTTGTGCGAGTGCGCAGTTAATATCTGCGCATGTGAAATGATATAATTTGCTCGTGAGCATGTTTTATCGCGCTCGCGAGATATGACATAAATCTAACACCATACAGTGCATCCAGAAAGTATTCACAGCGCTTCACGTTTTCCACATTCTGTTATGTTACAGCCTTATTCCAAAAT
>LKNJ01005947.1:0-20078 GCA_002120245.1 Maccullochella peelii | reverse complement strand
AGCCACTTCTTCTATCTGCTTAATGCAAGCCTGCTTAAAAGAACAAACTAAAACAAAAAGTGCACTTCAGGTTAACACCGACTAAAGGCTAAATATTTCCCGGGTCTCTCTATTTTACGTCATTTTTTATTTTCCATATTGGGGTTCCCTGCATTTTGATTGAATTTTGTCTTCAGTTAATACAACATTGAAACTGAGATACTGTGTGTGTTTGTTTCTCATATGCTGCTTGACTAAATAAGTTGATTTATATATTTTTGCAGTGACATTATATTAGGTTCTTAAAACCAGAAGTAATCTGACATGAACCATTCAATGTGACTTTTGTCCTTTTAATGATACTGAGCAAAGGTTTTAGCTCAAATGATGTGGCATAAAACATTATTACAGCCCAGCTGCAATGTTTTAATGATCTTCTGTTGAAATCCTTTTTATAGTTATTTCAGAAAAAAGGAATCTTCTCAGTTACTGAAGTTACCAAGAGAATCTTACCAGATGAAAGCTATTTTCAAATAACTGGTTTTGACTGACTTTGTTACATTACACAGGATCTGTGTTAACAGAGTCAGTACAAGTTAGACATTAACTGCCAGAGTAGAACCCACTCCTCTTTGTGGAAAGCAGTTAAGGCTGATAACGCCTCCATCTTGTGCCGACTTATGAGTTCTGTGGTCTTTCACAGATCTGCCAGCTGACAGACGGCTGTAAACAACAGAAGCTGACGAGCCCCGTTCACTGCAGATCAGCAGGTGGACCTGAACAGAAGAAACGAGTTTAGGTTTGGCTTGGAGCCCAGCTTTTATCTGTTGTGAGGAAGTGAAACTCTGAGAAGTGAAAATGGCTCAGCGAGGAGTCCAGCTGGACAGAAAGAAGTTCTGCTGTCCGATCTGTCTGGGTCTACTGAAGGATCCGGTGACTACTTCCTGTGGACACAGCTACTGCATGAGCTGTATTAAAACACACTGGTCTGAAGAGGATCAGAAGAAAATCTACAGCTGTCCTCAGTGCAGAAAGAGCTTCATACCAAGGCCTGTCCTGGGGAAAAACACCATGTTAGCAGATTTTGTGGAGGACCTGAAGAAGACTGGACAACAAGCTTCTTTAGCTGATTACTGCTATGCCAGACCTGGAGATGTGGCCTGTGATGTCTGCACTGGGAGGAAGCTGAAAGCCACCAGATCCTGTCTACAGTGTCTGGCCTCTTACTGTGAGCTCCACCTCCTGCCTCACTATGAATCCCAGACTTTTTTACAACACAAGCTGGTCGAAGCCTCAGCAAAGCTCCAGGAGAACATCTGCTCTAGTCACCATGAGGTGATGAAGATGTTCTGTCGCACCGATCGGCAGTGTATCTGTTACCTCTGCTCTGTGGAAGAATATAAAGACCACAACACAGTCTCAGCTGCAGCAGAGAGGATTGAGAGGCAGAGGGAGCTCGGGGTGAGTTAGCAGAACATCCAGCAGAGAGTCCAGGACAGAGAGAAAGACGTGAAGGTGCTTCAACAGGAGGTGGAGGCCATCGATCACTCTGCTGATAAAGCAGTGAGTGACAGCGAGACAATCTTCACCCAGCTGCTCCAACTCAGTGAGAAAAGAAGCTCCAATGTGAAGCAGCAGATCAGGTCCCAGCAGGAAACTGAAGTGAGCTGGGCCAAAGAGCTTCAGGAGAAGCTGAAACAAGAGATCATTGAGCTGAGGAGGAAAGGTGCTGAGCTGGAGCAGCTCTCACACACAGAGGATCACAGCCAGTTTCTACACTGCTACCACATGCTGTCACGACTCGGTGGATCCACAGAGTCCCCCAGCATCAATATCCATCCTCTGAGTTACTTTGAGGATGTGACGGCAGCTGTGTCAGAGGTCAGAGATAAATTACAGGACATTCTTAGTGAGGGACAGACCAAGATCTCACGGACAGAGACTGAAATGGATGTTTTACTGACACCAGCAGAGCCCAAGACCAGAGCTGAGTTCTTACAATATGCTTGTCATATCACACTGGATCCAAACACAGTGAACAAAAGCCTGTCATTATCTGAGGGGAACCGAAAAGTAAGAGGCATGAGTAGCGAATCTGTTTACTCATCATGCTCTTATTGTGATCATCCAGACAGATTCATTAAGTATGATCAGGTTCTGAGTAGAGAGAGTCTGACTGGACGTTGTTACTGGGAGGTGGAGTGGAGCGAGACTGTTTCAGTAGCAGTCGCATACAAGAATATTTGCAGAACAGGAAGTGAAAGTGAGTTTGGAAACAATTACAAGTCTTGGTCATTGGAGTGTCACAGTTATAGATATGTAATCTGTCATGACAGAATCCGCACTTACCCCTCAGGCCCTCTGACCTCCAGAGTAGGCGTGTACCTGGATCAAAGGTCAGGTATTCTGTCCTTCTACAGCATCTCTGAAACCATGACTCTCCTCCACACAGTCCAGACCACATTCACTCAGCCCTTACATGCTGGACTTTATCTTGGTTTTGATGCCACAGCTGAGTTGGGTCCAGTGGTGGAGGAAGTATTCAGACCTTTTACTTGAGTAAAAAATGAGCCCAAAGTGACACCTTCACAGCCAACAGTCCAAACCTCAACATTATTAACATCATTCAAAGGAAAAGCAGCAAAATAGTATCTGTCAATCGACTAATTGATTAATTGACTGATCGTTTCAGCTGTACCTGGATAAACTGTTGGGGAGTTTAATTTATAACAAAACATCATATTTTATAAACTCTTTATATGTTTTGTGTAAAAATCTGTAAAGTAACTAAAGCTATCAGATTAATGTAGTAAAACGTACATATTTCCCTCTGAGATATGGTGGAATAAAATACTTCAAATCTGTACTTAAAGGTACTATGTGTAACATTTTATTTATTTTATTAACATGCATTAATTGCTTTTTATTGCCAATGTGTGACTGGATTGTAACTGGACCGGCAGCCGCAGGAGTTGGTTCCCCTGTGAAACCTGATCCCTCGTAGCGCTCGCTCTGCATGGCATGAGCCTCACCGAGACCGCGGTCCCTCCCGCCGCGACTTGTCGTCTCAAAGACGCCCCTCCAGTGCTTTGCGGCCGCAGAGCAGAGCACCCCAGGCTTCAGAGGCAGCTGCAACGCTGTCCAGCAGCGGGACGAGAGGTTAGTACACCACACACACCACCGCCCCCCCTCTAAAGTTGTTCCCCACTGTTTGTCATCGTGCCTCTTTGCCACGTCGATACGAGCGCCGTGGCATCGAACATAATGAGCTGAAGCTGCGTGTGGAGCCGGGACGTGTTGTTTTGTACTACACGCCGCTGTAGGCAAAGGAAGTATGGAAGTTCTTCACAAGCTGCAGGATTTTCTGCCACTGAATCAGGCTTTCACCGTCTGAAGGGACGTGCACGCGCATCTGCATTTGTAGCTCAGCCAATAGAAACGCACCATCTCTCTGAAATAACCTGTGATTGGTCAAAGTCTCCTGTCACGGGACAGATTTTCTGAAGCCTAAAAACAGCCAAGAGGAGGGGCAGAAGTAAAGGTTTTCTCTCAGACCACTTGAATTACAACATGCTGAACGCTTATTATGGGATTTTTTGCCCAATGATGCCCCCCTTTAAGTTCTAAGATGGAGGTCCTTCTCTCTGTTTGACTTCAGCTGTAGTTTGTTGCTTTGGACAGCAGGTGGAGCTGCTGCATCATCACGGTGTCCTGCACTCTGCACTCACAGAACATTTGACAACTTTGGCTTCTTTTTTATTGATAAAAATAATAATAATCTTTTATAGCTTATGTACACAGTCGGCCTTCTACAATAAAATCAGTCTGACAAGCAAAACAAAAAGAAGAAGCTGCTTTTTCAAGATGGTGTTAAAGTGTAAAAATACTTGCTTCAGCCAGTAAAGGTGGAAAGTAACTGAGTACATTTACTCAAGTACTTGTTCTTTGCTTGAGTATTTCCACTTTATGTTACATTCTACTCCACCTGAGTACTTCTTTCACTGCTGCAGTCTGACACAGCAACTGTGTGTGTGTGTGTGTGTGTGTGTGTGAGAGAGAGCTATAGTTGTCTGTCAGTGATTGCCCTCAGATAGTTTCCTCTCCCTCTTTCTCTGTAAACACAGTCCTAACTTGTCCGTCCTCTCTCTCCCAGTCAGAACTCATCAATAAGCTGATCAGTCAGCAGGTCAGGTGACTCCTGGTCTCCACCTTAACTGAACAATAAAATTCATGACGCCTGAAATGTCTCCAGCTCTGTAAGACTGAGGTAGGACATGTAACCTGTTTGTCAGATCTTAAAGCTGCTATAATCTATATTTCTATAATAATAATAATAATAATAATAATAATAATAATAATAATAATAATTAATGTGTGAGCTGACGGCGTGTTGGTGTCTCTGAACGATCAGTTTCAGCTCATGGTTTATCTGTTCTGGTTCAGTTTTATGTCCTGTTAGTTCTTGTCTCTTGTTTCCTGTCTGTTCCTGCCCTGGTGTCTCTGTCCTTGATTGTCTACACCTGTTCCCCATCACACACCTGCCCCTGATTCCCTCGTTAGCCTCTTATTTATACCGGTCCCTGTCTTTTGTTCCATGTCCTGTGTTGGATGTGTTGTGTGCTCCATGTTCTCATGTTCCTGCGTTGGACGTAGTTCTTGTGCTTCTGCGTTTTCCTGTACCTGGACTTACCTGCTTGTTTGCCGGCCTGACTGTACCTGCAAGTAAGGCTACAATAAATGTTTGAATTATTTGAGCCTCTGTGCCGGTCTGCATTTGGGTCCTTCTCCTGCTGCTCTTGACTACACATCATAACACTCAGAGCATCACTTTCAGAATAAAAGCTGTAAAAAGCCGCTGAACACTTCCTGCTCAGCAGCGGACAGACTCGGAGACGAGCTGCTGAACAGAGTGATTAGATATTTCCTTCAGCAGCTGGCACCTTAAAGATCCTTCAGTTAATTTCATTGTTTTTCAGTTCTTGTTCACCTGTTTGTATTCAGACTTTAACACCGAGATGATTAAATGGTGTTTTTGATTATTGTTCAGAGGACCTGCTGTGCTGTTACTCAGAGTATTCACTTGTTTATCTTGTATGAGATATTCCTCTGTGTTGAGACTGACGGCCATTATCAATCAGTTTTTAATGTTCTGAGCAGCTCATGAAACAAAGTTCAACTCGAGGAACGTTTTGGATCCAGTGAAGTAAAATGTTACAAATATGAGAGTCGGTCTTCTTCTTTAACCTGCAGGAGTTCATCTGGACCAAAGACAACAAACAGTCCTCGTCCCAGAGACACCACAGCTGTGGACACGAGTAACACCTGGACAGAAGATCTGGGCATCTGAACAATAAAGCAACATCTGGATAGAGTTTCATCAGACAGTAGAAGAACATCTGGGTATGTGATAGTGCATCTATCAGGACCGTAGAGACACATGTGGACAGCAGATCAACATCTGGACAGTAAAGTTCTGTCTGGTGACAGCTGAGGAGCAACGAGGAGGAGACAGCAGGATGGGAGGAGCAGTGTGTAAGGAGGAGGTGAAGGAGAAGAGGAGGTGCGTGGGGAGGGAGGACAGTCTGACATCAGCAGACCGAATCCGTCGATTCACCGTCAAACAGTTTGGATATAACGTCCTGAGCCTGGCTCACCGAGGACTGAAGGTACGACGACAAGATGGCTGCCGCTCAGCAGAAACATTTATCGGCAGCTTTTGATGATTAATTGTTCAGGACACTTAAAGTGCTAAACCGTCCCTATGTCCATATTATTCTGTCTTTAGTGAAAGTAAACTGATCATTTGGGGTTTTTGGACTGTTGGTCATTAAAACAAGCTTTTTGAAGACGCCACCTTGGCAGTTAATTGTAAAAGATGCTTTCTTCCTATTCTCTGACAATGATTGGCGGATTACTCGAACAGTGAAAATAATCATTAGTTGCAGCCCGACAGTCTCGAACAATGGTTATACTAGTTTGTAGTAATTTGCTGCTGATGCCACTATAGAAGGAGAGCAGCGGTGACTCAAACACAGATCTAAACTGGTCTGAAGGCACCTCAAGGCCTCACAGCAACATTTACAGCAGCAAAGATTGATAACAATGAAGTCACTGCAATTAGTGGATTTGTACGCGGGGAGGTAGAGCTGCACGATGAGTTCAACTTTGGTGAACTTTGACCTGCAATTTCACAGCATTGACCAATAAGAAGCTGTCCTGATGGCGCTCAGCTCTGAGTGGACGGAGAGCCCAACATGGAGGAAGCTATCGTAGCTTATTAGCTGTGTTGCTAACATCCACTTTCATTGCAGCTCCTCTGTCACAGTATAAACTGCTCCTCACATACACAATCATCATACACAGTGAAATTAGTTTGTGCCTAGCTCCAGAAAGCAAACAGTAAAATATTTTACAAATAAAACAATAGACCCGTATGTTTCAGTGAAATGAAACTGGGAAACAGTAGGACCATGGATGAGTTTCAGAAATCTGAAAACGTATAACCAGTACATATGTTATGTGTGGCGGATGGATTATAATTATGTAAGTGAAGTGAAGGTCACTGGTTCAGGACCCGCATGGCCTGACGGAAGAAACTCATTCTCTCTGTTCTGGTCTTCAGGCAGCGGTAACGCTTCTGTTGTCAGGGTGGTGGAGGTCTGTGATGATCCCCTCAGCCCTCGTCCTGCACCTTCTGCTGTAAATGTCTTGTTGGGCTGAGAGTTGACATCGGATGGTGCATTCAGCTGACTGCACCACCCTCTGCAGGGCCAGGTAGTCCCTCTTAGTGCTGCTCCCAGACTGATGCTGCCTATCGGGACGAGCTCTACGGTGCAGGTGTAGATGGTCTTTAGCACCTTGAGGGGCAGCATGAAGACCCTTAGTTGTCTGAGGTGGTGGAGACGCTGACAGGCTTTCTTCACCACGGTGCTGATGTGACGGGACCATAATAGATCCTCTGTGATACAAACACCAAGGTATCTGAAGCTGTCCACTCTCTCCTGTCGATCCTGAGGGGTTGGTAGTTCCCCTCCTGCTTGCTCCCAAAATCTAAAACTATCAGCTCCTTAGTCTTGCAGACATTCAGAGAAGTTGTTCTCCTGGCACCAGTTCTCCAGATGAGTCACTTCCTCTAGGTAGACTTCTCGTTGTTGTCCGACAGCAGAATTATTATTACAGGATTCACAAGAAACCTGGTTAGTGTAATTGGGGTGGAGGACTAGAGAAACCTTGTTTCCACTGGTAGATTTCTCCTGAGGAACACAGATTACGTGACCATGTAAACGGCTTGTGCCGGTCAAAGACTTCAGTCAGAGTAACATCTGGAAGAAAGAAGAGATCATACGGAGCAGTGCATTCCCAGTTACCTACGTAACCACTTTTTTAACCTGGACAACAACCTGGAGTCAATGATACAAATGCGACTCTTGAATAAACTATGAACTTCTTCTCCTGTTGGCTTTAATTTCCCTCTTTACTAAATGAAATGAAGAACAAAATGTCCGGTGGAGTAAAGAGAAAATGGAGAGAAGCTCAGAGATATTGTGACTGACTAGTGCTAGCATCTTCCCGGCAGGCAGGCTAGCTAGTTAGCGGTTAGCTCACCAGCTACAGTAGTAGCCCTGTGAGTAGTCACTACGTCATCAATACTTTAAAACCAAATATTTCACAAAGACATGGATTCATTTCACTGCACCACTTTCTGCTGTGACTAGGCCTTTACTAGTAGTAGTATGTCTGATCTTCTTGTTTTCTTCTTCTTTATCGTCTTCCTGGTTTGTTTGTTTGTTTTTTTTTTTGCTCTTCCTGTTCCTGCAGGAGGTCCCAGGTGAATTGTGGGAAGTGGTGGAGTTGGAGAAGCTGAATTTGTCTCTCAACAGTCTGAAGGTTCTTCCTCCTCAGCTGGCTCTGCTCTCCAACCTGGTGGTCCTCAACCTGTGGGGCAACCAGGTAAAACATATGTCTGCTCCTTTTCATATCTGCAGCTGAGCTATTTTTATCAAGAAATCACTGAAGTCGTCATGCTGCCTCCTCCGTCTGCACAAGGTGTGATAACCTTGATGACATTGCTATGACATCACCATGGTTATTTTCTCAGGCTTGACAGAAGACGTCAAGGACATTAGGACCAACTATGACGAGTAAACGTGTCCAGTTGGCTGCATGAACCTTTAAATGTCTCCTTATCGTCATGAAACTGAATCCAGAGTCTTTACAGGTGAAGGTACGAGTCTGTCAGCATGCCCATGAGCAAGGCAGCGACCCCCCCCCCGTCCCCCAGCAGCTGCTCTGTCTCCTGGATAAATAAAGGTTATAATCCCCCCTCTAATCCTCCAGGATCCAGTTTCGGTCCTCTCTTCACCTTCCTCCTCCCTCTGTCAACCTTCAGTTTGGAGACCAGTTTGGAAACTGGCAGTTGCCACTTCTCAGAATAATTGTATTTGTTTATATTAATCTGTATTTCCTGTTCCCACTCCTGTCTCTGTTAGTTAGAGATGTGTCGTGATAAAATAATTAGTCTTGATGTAGTTTTGGAGTTTGTGATGTTGGTATAGTGAAGTCAGATGTGAGGACCGCCTGATGCGAGCACTAATGTTTAGTACTGTCTGTTGTGTCCAGCTGAGCAGCCTGCCACCAGAGATCGGACAGCTGAAGACACTCCGAGTTTTATTCGCTTACAGAAACAGACTGACTGAAGTTCCTGAAGAGCTGGGAGCCTGTACACAACTGGAGGTACTGCAAATACTTCTAGTACTGCTATAAATACTACTGCTGGTTCTGCTTTCATTTCAAACAGACTCCACTTGGATCAGCTGATACATTTGAGTGCATGGACATGGATATTAAAGTATGTAAACTCTACAAATCCTTGAAAGAGTTTTTCACCGAACCGATTTTAGCATTATACTACCGAACATAGTCAGATACATGAAGGACAGTTTAAAGTGGTGATAATGTATATTAATGACAGTTTCAGCTCCTGGTTTATCTGTTCTGGCTCCCTCTCAGAGCGTCGCTTTCAGAATAAAAGCTGTAAAAAGCCACTGAACACTTCCTGCTCAGCAGCAACCAGCAGACAGACTCGGTTAGAGACGAGCTGGTGAACATAGTGGAGCGTTTAGCAGCTAAAGAGCCAGATTTTTCCCTCAAACAGAGCTAACAGAGGTGAGGTGACACAGACACCACTCCACATGAAGGATCATGCAGCAGGACCTAAGGGGGAGCCTTGAGGTACACCACAAAGCTGTAGAGCAGTTATAAAATCTAACAGAAGCTGTTCTTCCATTCCTCCTCTCTGTAACAGTGTTTTTGTCTCTCAGGTGCTGAGTTTGGCCAACAACCAGTTGTCCTCGCCGCCTGCCTCTCTCTCCAATCTGACCAGACTGAGGAAACTCAACCTCAGTCACAACCATGTCGCTCACATCCCGGGCTGTGTTTACAACATGAAGGCTCTGGTACGTTCACATCAGTCGGATAGGCTGAATCCAAATGTTCAATGCACTTGTAGACTTGTGGACTTCCCGGCGTGTTTCTGGGAAATGCAACATTTCTCAAGATGACTTTCTGCTGACTTCCAGAGAGTCTGCTCATGGGGCCAGTATAGTCCCCCCTCTGCCTCTATGATGGCCGGCTTTTCAATCCACCCTCTAGTGTGGCCGTTCAGAACAACACCTCATGCAAACTAGTTCTAATCGAGTATACCCTGCGGGGCCCTTGGACATTTGGATTCAGCCAAAGATAGTTGGCAGTGTTCAACATGCTGACTGTTCCTGGTTAATTGGTTGTTTTGTTTGATCTCATTCACCTGTCAGTCACCTCCTCTGTCCCTGCAGGTGTTCCTCCACCTGGCCTGTAACTGTCTGGAAAACCTGGCGGAAAACATCCAGGCTCTGGTGGAGCTCAAGATCCTCATCGTGGAGGGAAACAGCCTCCACTCTCTGCCTAAGGCTCTCTGCCACCTCACCAGGTAAACCCAGCTGATACTTCCGCCTGCAAACACCCAGGAGGTAGCTCTGCCTGAATCTAAGCACCACTGTGTCTCTCACACCTGTCAGGTGGCACCTGCTGCAGTAAAACGGTAAACAACTGATTTGATTTGATCTCCTCCAGGTTGGAGTTGCTGAATCTGGACTTTAACGACATTAAGGATGTACCACAGGTAAGGTGCTTAACAGACCGACTGAAGTGACACTTAATGGAAATCTGTTAAAATTAAACTGTAGTTTGGTGTCAAACGAGTGGTGATGATGTGTTCAGGAGATGCACCAGTTGTCCCGACTGGAGAAGTTGGCCTGCCACCCTCTGGATAAAGGACTGCACATCATCCACAACCCACTGCTGAAGCCTGTGAAGGATGTGCTGGAGGGGGGGCTCGGCGCCCTCTTCAACTACCTGAGAGCAGAGTAGAGGTGGGGGCGGGGCTTTTTAACTACCTGAGAGCAGAGTAGAGGTGGGGGCGGGGCTTTTTAACTACCTGAGAGCTGGGTGGGGCTGAAACTACCTCAGATTTCCATGCTGATGGTACTGAGGCTTAAGATGATACAGATGTTTCTGTTTTTATTGATAATCCCAACGTTGGTATTGGTGTCTGTGAATAGAAAAACATTTTGTTTAATAAACAGTGACATCATTATTCACTAACTTGCCGTTTTTGGTTGCAAACATTAAATCATTGTATACTCCAGACTTCCCTTAACTGGATTTAAAAAGCCCAAACCAGGAAAAACAAACCCAGAAGAAATCAGGACTGTCCACATCGTTTTGGCCATGTAGTGTATCTTCTGAAAACAAGCATCTGTCGGTGTGAAACAGTTTCCCTCTGTCCCCCATTCTAATCGAACATGTTGAAAATGCTTATTGGTTTAATATTTTTTAACTTTATTTTACACTGATTGTGTCTCGTTAGTTTTATTAGCAGCAGCAGCGTCCTCCTGTGTGACGGCTGTGGTTCCTCGGTTCGTCCAGCAGGGGGCAGCACAGAGCAGCAAATCCTCTGAATGAAGCACTTTGATTCATCACTGAAACACAGAGCAGCTTTTCTTCACTTGATGCCATTTAAAGACACATGTGACTTATTCATCCCTTCATTTACACTCTGAGTGTGTTGGTCACAGTTTTCTGTTTTATTTATTAAAAAGCAACGCGAGACATCAACAACCAGAACACACACACACACACTCTGTCACTTCAGAGCAAATATCAACATCTCTGCATGTTTCCTGGATCAATCACATGTTGAACCGGCGATAATCAGCAAGAGAAAATGTGTTTAGGAACAAACTACATCTCCTGAAACAAACACAAGATGCTCTGACAAGGTTCTGTTTAAGGTTTTGTTTTTGGGAAAACAAAACAGGAACAACTTCTGTTCAATCATCATTGACGGAGTGTATATATACATTATATAGGTGTGTGTAGATAAAAGCAGGACAATAATCACATCTGCTTTTCTAACTGACTGTTTATGTTTAAGTGTGTTTTTTGTCATCTTGAACTTCTGAATGTAAAAGGAAAAACATCAGTTTAAAGTAACCCAGAGATTCTGGTTTCTGCTGTCCTGTGATGGAGTTCTGATAATATGAGACTGAGTCCTGGTCCTGAGCTATGATCAGTTTCAGGGAGCTGTGGAACCAGCAGGTGGCAGCATCGAGGTTTTAAAGTTCAGACTCTTGTGACTGTGATTTGGTGATTTGCAGATGAAAATCTGAAGCCTGTTGAAACATGTTTTTACAGTGTGCGGATGTTTGAAACCCTGAGTTTAACCTGACAGGCAGCAGACACATCCTGTCCGAACTGACGTCAGAGCAGACACATTAAAACACAGGAAATTAAATAATGAAATACATTTTAAATAACATAAAAATTAAGATATATATATATATGGAAAAACTAAACAAATACAAATAAACATTGAATTACTGAAGTTCTGTTAAAAAACTGAAATAAACCAAAATGAATCATTATTTTTATATATATATATATATATATATCACTTACTGAAACTTTCAGGGCGAAAAAAACAGAATTTATACAATAAACATCTGTCTCTCCCTCTCTCTGCCTGTCTCTCTCTCTCTCCCTCTCTGCCTGTCTCTCTCTCTCTCTCCCTCTCTCTGCCTGTCTCCCCCCCCTTCTCTCTCTCTCTCTCTCTCTCTCTCTCTCTCTCTCTCTCTCTCGTGCCCCCCTAATGTCTCTCGCCCCTGTGACGTCAGCGCTCTCGGTAAACGGAGCCAGTCTCTCTCTCCGGTCTGAAGAGGAACGGAGGAAAAAGAAACGGGAGAGAAACCGGAGAGACAGACACCCGCAAACCCGTCTGTCTGGCTTTGTGTGTGTGTGTCAGACAGGAAACAACAGAAGAAGAGGAGGAGGAAGAGGGAAGAAAGAGAAGAAGAAGAAGAAGTTGCTCGGTAGTTTTCCCTCGCGCTCCGCGGGGCTCGGTGGGAACATGGAGCGGACCGGAACTTTGCTGCTGTCCGCGGCTCTCGCGCTGCTTTCACTGGGACTAACTGGCGCGCGGGCGGACACCTTCAAAGGTAAGAGGACACCCCGGGACCGGGTTTTTGGGTGAGGGGGGGTCCTGGTCTCTGAGGGCTCCGGTGGTGGGGGTGGGGGTGGGGGGCAGCGGTGTGAACATGGGAGTTGCTGTTTCTGTGCGCGTGTCGGCGTCCAAGTTTCCAGCTGGAAATCTCCTCCTCCTCCTCTTCTTCTCCTCTTTTCTTTTCTTCTTCTTCTTCTTCTTCTCTTTTCTTCCTGTCAGCTTTCAGAGCTCACAAACTTTTAGAAAACAGAAACTGCGTCAGATACTGCAAATAAATACTGTAAAGTCCTGATACACGCAGAGCTGCTGCTGAAGAAAACTGAGGGCAGTTTCTACAGCAGCTGAGACAATAGAGACAGTAGAGTTCAACAGAGACAGTAGAGTTCAACAGAGACAGTAGAGACAGCAGAGACAACAGAGACAGTAGAGTTCAACAGAGACAGTAGAGACAGTAGAGTTCAACAGACAGTAGAGAGTAGAGACAGTAGAGACAGCAGAGTTCAACAGAGACAGTAGAGACAGCAGAGTTCAACAGAGACAGCAGAGTTCAACAGAGACAGTAGAGTTCAACAGAGACAGTAGAGACAGTACTGCACTGAGCAGCAGACATGTTGTGTATGTGTGTACTTGTACTGCAGTAGTAGTAGTACCACAGAGCAGTACTGCAGTAGTACGACAGGGTTCTGCTGACAGCTCTGTGGGTTCTCTGGAGAACCTGCTGTGTTCAGGTGCCTTGGTTCTGCTGACGGGTTCCTCTGATGATGATGATGATGATGATGATGATGATGAAGCCAGCTGTAGTTCCTCTGCTCACCTGATGGGGGCAGCAGTAAAGCAACCCTCTCTTTAATAGATTAAAGTACATGATGAGTTGAAGTGTCTCTACCTGTCTCACTGTACTGAAGCTGATAGCTGATCAATCAATCAGCCGATCAACAGAAGCAGTACACTGAATCTCCAAACGAGACACGAGCAGACGTCCTCTGCAAACCAAACAGCTAATCAATGATTCCTAAAGCCAGTTGGCGTGTTTCCAGGTGGTGGATCTGATCACCGGACAGGCTCTTCTTCACTTGCTCAGGTGAGTCTGAACGACACCTGGACTCATGTGGACTGAGTGACCCTTGTTGTCCTGAGTCAGACGTTAAACTGGGAGTGCAGATGGAAACATGGAGGCTGCAGCTGGACCACTAAAGCAGACCACTTCCTGAGGAGATCATGATCTCTGATCCATCCAGAACAAACGTGCAGAAGTAAAGGTTTCTTCAGCATCACAGAAATCCAGCGATAGTTAAACAGGAGCTGCAAAGACTGGAATAAAGATCAGGAGCATTTAACTTAAAAAACTGTGTGTGTGTGTGTGTGTGTGTGTGTGTGTGTCTGCAGCCTCGGGGTGTGTTGGATTCCTCCTCCTGTCCGTCCCTCTCTGCTGCACATATGGAGGGCTGTGGGCACAGTGTGTGTGTGTGTGTGTGTGTGTGTGTGTGTGTGTGAAGCAGCAGAGAATGAAATTAAACTCTGTGCGGCCTGGGTCCAAGATGGCCGCCATGCCCTAATAACCGTGGTGATGGAGCGAGGCTAATGAGTGTGCCCGGTCGTCGGGGGCGACGGCTGTTTGTTGCGTGTCGGTTTATTGACTCTGTTTTGTTCACTTTGTGGCTGTTGCTAATGCATCATTGATTTCAAACCTGTTAAACATCTGAATAGTGAGTACGAATCCCTTAAAATCCCAGAACCTCAATAACACCTTCAACTTCATGGATTAGTCAAGTTTTCAAATTAAAGGACAAATTCAGGATCTCTGGCTACCAAACACTTAGATTTAGATGAAGGTGTTTGTTGGTGTGTTTTCAGGGGAAAAGTGAGGGTTAATTAAGTTGTGCCTTGTTGTGGTTTTGCGTCTCTCTGGTGGTTTTGGTAAAGAAACAGCAGATTGGTCCTTTAAAGTGCAGCAAAACGACCAAAACCTGAAAACTGAAGCAAAGAGAGAGGTGTCTGTAATTAGAGCACTACTGTTAACTCAGCACACACACACACACTCCCTGATGACCTGGTGTGTCCAGGTTCAGGACTGTCGCTGATTCAGGACTTTACCTTTTCCTCCTGAGTGTGTGTGTGTGTGTGTGTTCAGGTGCAGTCAGCTCTTTGTTCTGTCTCGTCAGGGCTTTAATGAAGCTCACAGATTAAACACACACACACACACACACACACACACACACACACACACACACACACACACACACACACACACACACACACACGCTCAGGTGTGTGTGTGTGCGTTGAGGGTCCTCAGTGAGTTAATTATCTCCCCTCACCCCTCTGAGACTTCCTCTCCTTATTTCCTTTTTGCCTGTCTGGAGTTCAGATGATCCCGTTCATCACGCGTTCACGTTTGTTTGTTGACGTCATTAAAGAGCTCCAACGATGCAGAACATAATGGAGAACATGATGCAGAACATGATGGAGAACATGATGGAGAGGAAGGCTACAGGCTCCTCATTGCTCCACACTCTGCTGATGGTCCTGCTGTTCCTCCTCACAGCAGGACCTCTTTCAGCTCCCACTCAGGTCTGTTTGTTCACGAATAGAAGCTTCGTCCTGAACTAACCGTTACCACGTCTTTATCATTGTAACCATGACGACACAGGTCCGCTAACCCTGACTAAGTGGTTGTTTTAACCCAATCCCGATCAGGTCTCTGTGGTCCAGTTCAAAGTGCTGGTTTCAAATCAAGACCCAAATGGTTGGTGAAGGTGTCCCCCTTCAGGATCAATGTTCCTGTGTCGATCAATAACATCTCAGTGCTGTAATGACTGTTTTTATGCTGATGACACCGTCTTGTATGAGATCGAACCCACAGCCACCAGACCGTGTCCAGGTTCCAGTCTGCTGTGGACCTCCAGACTCAGACCTGTCCAGGCTCCACATGGAGATCTGACGGATACAGAACTGCAGTATAAACACTGAGGAACTCACAGGGAACATCTGGGGTTCTTCTACAGAACCACAAAAGACCCGTCAGAGGTCACATCAGCTGACAGTTAGAAAGCTGCTTTAACATCAAGGTCCTCACACCGACTCTGACCTGGGACAGACTGGTTTCCAGTTACACCAGTGTCCTGTTTCCTCTGCCGCCCCTGAACGTGGATGTATAATCAGACCTGGATACGGTGCCGCTCAGCCTTGCTTCCAGTGTTTCCCAGTGGACACTCGCGGTACTGCAGCGAAATGTTTGCCTGCAGCCCAAAAAGCATTTTCCCCAAAAGACACGTCCTCACAAGTATAAAAGTGCAAACATGTTTGTGTGTTAAACAAGTGTTTTTAAGTTTGAGCTGCTGACCAGGCAGGAAGCATCTTAACACAGATTATACTGATAATACACACACACACACTAATCCCTGTCTCATTACTTCAGTCTGTCTTCAGTCATCACACACACACACACACACCTTCAAACAATAATCCTATGAATATGATCAGGGATTTGGGCCACAACACTAATGATCCTGACATCTCTGGACAGGGATTAAACACACAGTAACACACGCACACACACACACACACACAGTAACACTGGATAGTTAATCTGAAGAATGTCTAGCTTTGACGAAGAAAAAAATACCGCTGCTGTCAGGGAGATGCCGTGTTGCCATGACGACGGTCACATGACGACGGTCACATGACACCTTCAGGTGTTGGATCGTCTGAGTCCATGAAGGTTTGTTGCTGCCGATCAGAACCTGGAGGTTCTGCTTGGGTTCTCTGTAACTGGCCACATGGCGTCGCTGTTGGTAACGATATGTGGAGCACAGCGTCACAGTCATTTTAATGCGTTGTTTGTCTTGTAGCGCCACCTATGGGTGAAACGCCATGCTAACAGCTGGTTAATCGCTTCGTCAGGAAAACTCCCGTTCTGGTTTCCCAGAGCTGAAGAGACCCAGAGAGCTCCAGGTCGCGGTCTCACAGGACCGAGGATTTCAGGAGCCGAACAAATGAAACGATTAGTCGATTATTGAAGAACTATGTCCGAGCGGCATCCACCGGCAGCTTCCTGTCTGACTGTAAAGGCTGCAGCCAGGAAGTGATTCAGTAATAAAAACATGATGTCATGTGACCGTCTGTATTCTGTGTATTGATTTGTGATTGGGCTGACAGAGGGCGGGGGGGCAGTGAGGTCCCACAGTGAAGTTATTTGTAATGTACAGACTCAGTCCAACCAAAGTCAGTTCATTTTCTGTCACGTTGTGGAGGTTCGACCTGTTCCTCCATTAGACAGCGGGACGTTCGCTCGTGCGGACTTAGTGAGAACGACTGTGTTCGTGTTTGTGGATCTGAAGTATTCAAGTCTAAACTGTCCTGTGGTGAGTTCAGGGGCCGAGGGAGATTTGGATCTCTGTGAAGCCAGCCTCCTCTGTGCTCTCAGAGACACAAATCCTCCTCTACAGCTTCTATCTGATCTCACGCGTTAAACAAAAGGAGTCTTAATCCGCCTCCTTTAATCCCCGCTGGGTTTGCAGACGCTGCATCTGAAGGCGGCACGTTAATCCCAGAGGCCACCGGGGCCGATTGCAGCGCCACGGCCCGCCGGGGATCCTTCCGCTAACGGCTTTAATCCAACCCGAGCGACCACAAACACACCGAGGAAGTCCTGCTTTATTAAGTGGAAAACTGGAACTCTCTTCCTTCTGTTGCTGCAGATAATTCGCGGCTCTGATGTGGATTTGTGGGGAGATTAAAGCTAACAAAGACTTCTGCATTTTTTAAATTCTGAAATACAAACACGAAGCGTGAGAGTGCAGGCGGGAGGTGGAAGGCAGATTCAGGAAACTCCGAGTGAGAGATTAGCGACATGTTTTATTCGTTTTCATGCAGCTGGAACACGAGGAGGAGGAGGAGGAGGAGGAGGTCAGCTTCCTCATCGGCTCAAACAATCTGCATATACAACAACTATATCTGTAACTGCAGTGCCTAAAACACCACCGAAGAAGAAGAACCTCAACCCTTTTTTGTTACTGGCTGAAACATGTGATCACATTATTCTTTGATCAGTTTCTGATTGATTGATTTCTCATCGTCGTGTCAGAGTTCTGCTCTTCTTCACACATTTCATATTTGACAGCATTAGATCCTGAAAAAAAACTTCAGTTCAGTGTTGTGTTCAGGTGCTGTGGGACAATCACAGAGCGACAGTGAGTGTGTCCTGCCTAGCTGTGAAGATCACATTAATACCAAGACTAATATTAAAGACACCAACTCCTCCTTTAATACAAGAACCTGCCTGCCTGCCTGCCTACCGGTCTGCCTGTCTGTCTGTTCAGTGCCGTTGGTGAAATGAAAGGAAGACAGGATAAATATTTTATTAACATTTTAACGCTTTCTCTTTTTCTTTTTATCGTAATCATTATGATAATTATCTGAGAAGTGCTGCCAGCTAACAGATCACACACACACACGCACTGCAGTGTGTCAGTAAAGCCCACAGGGACTTCAGGCCCAGAAGCTGCTATTTAACCTATTTTACTACAGTAAATATTCATACACAGTGAATATCTGTGTGTGTGCGTGTGCGTGTGTGTGTGTTTAAATATTAACCGTGCCTCGGCCTCGGCGGTGCTGGATTCAGAGTTTGAAACAGGTGTTCGCTGAACTGAGTCGAAATAAAGACAACAACAACCGACCAATCAGCAGAGGGCTGAGAGCAGCTCTGAGTCCTGGTCTGGGTCTGGTCCTCTGAGGGTTTCCAACTGTAATGGTGTTTCAGGTTTTTGGCTTTTAACTGGTTGAAGTCCAGTTAGTCCAGGACCGAGGATGGCCGCTGAGCTGAAACTGAAACGCTGTAAAATCACAGGTTTTGACAATGGAGTCTGGTTGATGTTGACGGTCCAGTTGTAGAGCGTCTGAGGGACTGACTGTGGTTCTGGACTGGATGAAGTCGCCCATGTTGAAGATCCGGTCCACACGTCTCTGAGAAAAGCTCAGGTGTGTTTACTGTTCTACTTTAAAGAGTTAGAGAACCAAAGAGGATCCTGATGTTCTGTGAACGTTCTTTAATAAGCATCAGAACTGTAATGATTGATTATTGGTGCAGATATCAGGCTAGTGAAACAGTGATTGACAGTTCTGACAGTGAAGGTGCGTTCGCTGCCGTCTGTAAACAGGAGCGCTGCTGGCAGGCTGTCCAGCTGAGCGCGCTCAGTGTGTGACGACCTGCTGCTTTCTGAGATGTCTTTGTGCTGAGGACGAGTTTTTGGGTCACTGTGTGTGTGTGTGTGTGTGTGTGTGTGTGTGTGTGTGTGTGTGTGTGTGTGTGTGTGTGTGTGTGTGCGTGTGTGTGTCCTCAGGCTGCTCCAGACTCTTAATATGCCACCAGACTCTGATTAATGATTGGCTGTATGTGTGTCAGAGCGTAACCGCGGGAACCAAGAATCACCTGTGGGATTGGTCGAGGTTAAGAGAGGTTAAAGACACACAGGTAGAGAGAGAGACAGATATAATTATTATAACACCACACTGTCATGAAAGAGAGGAACCGACTCCTGACAGGAAACATTTAGTTTTTTTTTACATTGTGAGAAACTTTAATTATCTGACAACAAGTCAGAAATCTGAGAAACATTCTGTGACAAACAGGAAGTGACCGTCGTCAGCTGCAGAAGAAGAAGAAGAAAACAGCCTGTGGAAAATATAAAAACTCTAAAAACTGACCCAGAATCAGAACCAACCCAGCAGGGAGACAGCCTGTAGAGAGACAGACAGGTGAAAGCAGTGGGTGGGGGGGTCTAAGCGCCCCCCCCAGGCCAGGCTCGCAGCACTTATGCATTAGTGGTCGACCGCCATGAGGAAGCTGCAGGGAAGGGGGGGGGGACACATATTTATATGTGTGTTTCACTGAAACACACATATAAATAGCAGCAGCTCTAGTTCTTCTACATGATTATTGATTATTGATTGTTGTGGTAGACACATGTCGCTCTCATGTGTGAATAATGTGAACGTGGTGATGTCAGTCTGAACTGAATGATGTCAGACAGACAGACAGGCAGGCTGACGGACAGACAGGCAGGCTGACGGACAGACAGGCAGGCTGACGGACAGACAGGCAGGCTGACAGACAGCAGCTGATGATGATCTGACAGACAGGCTGACAGACAGCAGCTGATGATGATCTGACAGACAGGCTGACAGACAGGCTGACAGACAGACAGGCTGACAGACAGGCTGACTGACAGACAGGCTGACAGACAGGCTGACTGACAGACAGGCTGACAGACAGGCTGACTGACAGGCTGACTGACAGACAGGCTGACAGACAGGCTGACAGCAGCTGATGATGATCCGACAGACAGACAGACAGACAGACAGGCTGACAGACAGGCTGACAGCAGCTGATGATGATCCGACAGGCAGACAGACAGGCTGACAGACAGACAGACAGGCTGACAGACAGACAGACAGGCTGACAGACAGACAGACAGGCTGACAGACAGACAGGCTGACAGACAGGCTGACAGCAGCTGATGATGATCCGACAGACAGACAGACAGACAGACAGGCTGAC
>LKNJ01005946.1:0-39798 GCA_002120245.1 Maccullochella peelii | reverse complement strand
AATCCAATCATCACCTGGCTGTATTTCTACCCCGGCTGCTCACCACTTGGCGCCAGATCATTGCTTCTCACCCTCGGGTAGACAGCACTACGGCCCTGGATTACGTTCACCAAAGCTTATTCGAATCTCTGCTTGTACTTACCTGATCTTGTCCATCTCTTCGCCTTTCAGATCATCTGCCCCTCCAGAGCCAGAGACTTACACCTTTCGAGACCCTCCACTGATCCACGCCCTCCTTCATCCCACAGGAACCTTCGCCCTCTCCCTTTTTCCCCGGACTCTCAATAAACTCTGTGATCTCAGCTTTCCTCTATCATGGATCTCAGCGCTAGCACACAACAAGTACAGAACAGTACCAACTGCCAGACAACAGAAGAGAAGAATATAGATCGACAGAGTACAGTAGAGAACAATAAAGAAAAGTAGAGAATGTCAGAGAACACTTGAGAACAGTAGAACAATAGAAAACAACAGAGAAAAGTAGAGAACAGTAGAGAAGAATAGAGTAATGTAGAGAACGGCAGAGAACAGTAGAGAACAATAGAGAGAAGTACAGAACAGTACAGAACGACAGAGAACAGTAGAGAACAATAGAGAACGACAGCGAACAGTAGAGAATGACAGACAACAGTAGAGAACCATAGAGAACAGTAGAGAACCATAGAGAACAACAGAGAACAGTAGAGAAAAGTACAGAACGACAGGGAACAGTAGAGAATGACAGAGAACAGTAGAGTGTCATGATCCGTAGTCTTTTTGTTTCCTGTGTTATTTTGAAGTCCAGACTTTTCTGTTTCATGTCTGTTCATACCCTCATGTATCTGATTAGCTTCACCTGCTCCCTGTTTCACACCTGCCCGATTCCTTCGTGAGCCCTTCCCTACTTATACCAGTCCTTTTTCCTTTGTTCCTTATGGGTTCATTGTATTGTACTGTGTTGCGTGAGGTCTGTGAGTCCTGAGTTTTTGTGAGTTCTGCACCGTGTGTGTTTTATCCTGCGTTCTTGACTATTGTGAGTAAGCGTTAAATAAACCTTTGAAACTACTTGAGCCTCCGGGTCTGTCTGCGCTTTGGTCCTTCTCCTGCTGCCTCCTCGTAACATAGAGAACAGTAGAGAACGACAGAGAACAGTAGAGAACAACAGTACAGAATGACAGAGAACAGTAGAGAAAAGTACAGAACAGTACAGCACGACAGAGAACAGTAGAGAACAACAGAGAGAACAGTAGAGAACAGAAAAGAACGACAGAGTGAACAGTAGAGAACGGCAGAGAACAGTAGACAACAATAGAAAAAAGTACAGAACAGTAGAGCACGACAGAGAACAGCAGAGAACAGTAGACAACAAAAAAGAGAACAGTAGAGAACAATAGAGAAAAGAACAGAACAGTACAGAACGACAGAACAGTAGAGAACAATAGAGAAAACTACAGAACAGTACAGAACGACAGAGAACAGTAGAGAACAATAGAGTAATGTTGAGTAATGAGTAGTTTTAATCAGTTTTAGGAATCCAAAAATAAATATAAAGTAATACTCTGACAGGAGCCGTTCTGTCCTTGAGGAGTACTTTTACTTTGAACATTAGAAAACACTTTATATGAATTATTCTCAGTGCTGAAAGAAATATTGAAATCAGTTCCTCAAAGTAAAAGTAGGAACAGTAAAAATACTGTGTTGGAGCCATAACGAACTATGAGCTGTGGTCCTGGTTGAAATGATTTATACAAACATGCTATGTTACATATCGTATGGTTAAATATGAATGTTGAATCATTTCTGTGTGCTTATTCCCCCCCCCCACGGGTCAGCTCTGCTACTGCATGATTGTTGTTTATCTCATGAGGGGATTAATGACACCTGGGGAAAATGACACCTCGTGAGTTGGGGGAGCGGAACAGCTTTCCAACCACAAATTGCAGAAAGTACACAGCTGAATTATTGATTACGTTTTCAGTTGAAGAATATCTTTGGTTAATAAAAAACCTTTGTTGACTTTGGATTCGCGGGTGTTTATTTTTTGCATTGTGTATCGCCAGCCACTGTATCCATGGTAACATGCTGCATTACAAGTCCTGCATTTCTTCAGTAGAAGTATCATCAACAAAATGTACTTAAAGTATCAAAAGTAAAAGTAGAATGGCCCCTGTCAGTATTATTGGATCATTATTGATGTATTAATATGTAAGTGGCACTTTAATGTTGTACCTTCATCGGTAAAGTATAATTTAGTATAATTTCAATGACCGTTAATAATAATAATCTTAAACAGTACATCACATTTTATAAACTCTTCAGATTCAGATTTTTCACTAAAATCACATGATAAGTAACCAGTAACTAAATAAATGAAGTGCAGTAAAAAGTCAATGTACTTAGTTACTTTCCACCACTGATTTAGCAGCAGTTCTAGAGTTTTTGATCATGTCACTTGATCTTCATCAGCAGATGGATTTCTTTCATTGTCATGGGGCTGTAGATGTTTAAATTCATATTCTCTTAGTTTAGTTTCAAAGTTCATTCTTGACGTTGGAAAGTTTCTAAAATCAACTGAACTTCAGCTGCTGTAAATGTTTCTGGCTGATCAATAAAAAACCAGTTCAACTCTAAAATATCAGATCAGATTTTTTTACAGACCTGAAACTAGATTTGTAAAA
Source organism: Maccullochella peelii (assembly GCA_002120245.1). Lineage (NCBI taxonomy): Eukaryota > Metazoa > Chordata > Actinopteri > Centrarchiformes > Percichthyidae > Maccullochella > Maccullochella peelii. Next base: position 37,141 of record LKNJ01005946.1, on the reverse strand, counting down.
GACAGCAGCAGGTCTGTAAAATGTTTTAAATGTTCTTTAAATGAATTACTGTGGGATAACAAATATTAATAATGTTTCAAAGTAAAACCATCAAACTAAATTATTCTGAAGACGTCTCTGTGAGGAACAATTTGAATATTTAAAGTTAGTTGACCTTCTGTATTTTAGTAGATTTAAAGGAAACACGTTGCTGATGATCTACTTTTAGAAAACAGTCAGATGTTAGATGTTTTTGTCCTCAGGGATCTGAATTTATTCAGAGTTGTCACTGATCTGAGGTCAGACATTTAACAGTTACATCACACAGGAAACTGAATTTATTCACCTCTCCATGACAGCGATACGAGCAGAGAGACATCAGCTCAGACACATGAGACAACAAACAGCAGCCATCATTAACCTTGTTAACAGAAGTAAAGTTTGGGACAAAGCTGAAGCTGAAAGCTACAAAGACCCAACAAACCAACATAAAGATTGTTTTTGAGTGTCTGTCAAAATAATGATCAGCTTTGTGTTTCACATCCACCTAAATGTATTTGAGGTTTTGTTTTCTCACAGAAATGACTCTTGTTAACGTCCCTGAAATTAAAATCTGTACCACATAAATGTTTTATATTTGTGGCACAAATGTCATAAAAACGTACAAAAGGGTTAAAATCTTATTACTTCTTTCCACAGTTGTCAGCATCATATGTTTAATAAGCTTAAACCTCCTGGTGCAGCAGAAGAGGGGAATTAGACATTTGAAATCATCATAGGGTTAGGGTTAGCATCTGAAGGAAATCACCTCTGTTTAAAGACTTTTAATAGGACAGATTTGACACTGAGAGAAGAAGAAGAAGAAGAAGAGAATCGGAATCAGCAGACACATGGAACTGCTGGACTTTTAAAAATGTTTTTCCACTGAACTGTATAATATTAAATCTCTTAAATCTCTTTATGTTTAAGGGTCACTCCACCAATTTTACAAATGAAGGTCACTTTACTCATCATGGAGACTCACACTGTTTCTAAGCTTGACTAAATATTCTTCATGTCTGCTGCTTCATTTTAGACAGAAACTCCTAATAAGAGTAACAGAGTGTAAGTCAGAGGAGGTCCAGCAGAGGGAGACAGCAGCACGCAGGCTGAGTAAAGCCAGAGTTTAGACGGTTTCTATCAGCAGCAGAGACTCTTATATTTTCTATTCTATTCTATATATCAGTTTACAGTGAACATGTTTCTGAGGAAGACACATCAGAATAAAACTCTACTGAGATTCCACTGACAGATTTTGACATTGTTTGAGCTGATGACCATCCGACTTCAATTGATCCCAGGGTTGGTGGTTTGATCCCCGTCTCCTCCTGTCGAAGTGTCCTTGGGCAAGACACTGAACCCTGAATTGCTCCCGATGGAGGCCAGCACCTCCATGCATGGCAGCTCTGTCAACATCAGAGACCAATCTGTAAAAGTTCTTTGGGAACCGTTAAGGTTGAAAAGCGCTATATTAGTGAAGTCCATTCACACCTTTCACTAAATTCAAATGATAATAATATGAAAAATAAGCTGCTGTTTATTTTTAGAAAATTATTATTTTTAGATTCGGATTCGAACACCGAGCCGAGCGATGATAAGCCCTTCGCTCTCCATTAACCCCAGGGTTGGTGGTTCGATCCCGGCTCCTCCTGTCCACATGTCGAAGTGTCTTTGGGCAAGACACTAAACCCCAAGTTGCCCCCGGTGGAGGCCAGCATGGCAGCTGTGTCCCCATTGGTGTGTGAATGTGTGTGTGAATGGGTGAATTAGACTACTGTTAGAGCTTAGATTACTGTTACAGCGCTTTGGGAACAGTTTCAACGGTTGAAAAGCGCTATGTAAGTAAAAGTCCATTTACCATTTAGAGTTTTTATAGATATGTTGGGTTTTTTTTACTTACAAATTTAAAATTTTGGTTTTCAAATTTTAACCCAGTGATTGTTAGTGTGTACTTTATTTTTGATTAGTATATTCACCATGTTCTGCTGTAAATACTTAAAGTAAATAAAATAGATTTCAGCGGGGCTTCTTGTAATAATTTTAAGAACCTCAACATGGACCTCAGTTCTCAGAAATGTCTTATTTTAGTTTTATTGTGTTACAGTGAAACATGCCGACATGTTGAAGAGAAACTCCTGCAGAGAGAACAAACTGTTTTTCAGCTGAGATTGCCTCCGAAACACACGATGACTGAAACAAGAAACTCAGAGAGTGTGTGTGTGTGTTACTGTGTGTGTGATGTAATCCTCAGTAATGTCAGTTCTGTTGGCAGCTGTTGCTCTTCTTGTCTTTCTCTTTGAACTTTGGCCGTTTAGATCTGACAACAGCTGTTGCTGCGCTGCCTGTGAGCCGGCCAGGAAGTGGAACCATCCCCTCTGAGCCCTCAGAGGCAGGAAGTGGAACCATCCCCTTTACTTTATACTTTATTGCATTTTATTGTTTAATCCCAGTGTTTCTGGCGGAAGCGGAAGAATGAAGCTCTCCAGCTGTGCATAAAGTGTCTCTACCATCCAGTTGCTCTGAGTCAGAGGAAACCCAAGTGAAAACAATCCATGGACAACATGTAAAACCACTCTTTTTTATTTTGATTGTATTCATTTTAATCATTTATTTTCCCTGCTGTCCCACAGTATCCTGTGCTTTGAGCTTTTGCCTTCAGTCCTCAGCAGCAGCTGTCAGCCTTTATTTGATTACAGGTCAGGTTTTATATTAATGAGTCGAATCAGAACGTTGAGTGCAGACAATGACGCACTACACAAGTTTGTTTGGAGGAGACTGAGAGAGGTATAGAGGTGCACAGGTGTACAGGTATAAAAGGAGTAAAGGTGTGCAGGTGTAAACGTGTACAGGTATGAAGGTGTGCAGGTGTAAACGTGTACAGGTATAAATGTCAGGTGAGTATGAAGAACGGCAGCAGAAACATTTTTAGGAGAGTTTGAAACTTTAATCACTTTGTTTTCACTGCAGGTCACATCTGTCATTCATCATCCTCAAACATTTAAAGTCGACCAATCAGCAGGCTGATGACGCTGACACTTATTCTCCAATCACATGAAGCGATGGTTTCTTAGCAACACAAGTCACAGTTTGACAAACATAATCTCTGAGTGAACTCTTTAAAGAAACATAAGATGAATAAACAACTGATGTTTTAGCTGAACAAAGATTTCTGCACAGATTAATACTATAATATTATAATAATACTGATATACCATAGTTCATACAAAAAATACATTAAATAATATGGACATCAAGAAGAAAAGAGGATGGATGATCTACACAGTGAAGAAGGGAGAGCTGCAGATAAAATCAATCATTAATGATCAATTTTTAGTAATGAAACACTTTTCTTCTTCTTTCTGCCAGAAAGTCTTGAAGGCAAACTTCTCCCATGTGCATCATGCAGACCAGGTCAGGCAGGCAGAACAGGTGTCTGGAAAGCTAAGGCGGAAGCAACAAGACAATCTGGCAAAGAGTGAATGGCAATAGAATATATATACTGCAGGGCTCATGGGAAAAGTGGCAACAGGTGTGCAGGTAGGTGGGGGAGGTCAGGTGATGGAAAATGGCAGGAAAATGGGGTCACTGCAGGGCAGGAAGGATATGAAATGACAGGAGAGTTAGTATATGGCAGGAAAACAAGAGACAGACTGTTTAATTATTATTTGAGCAGGTTCATTTCTCTTAAACTGTCAGATTTGAATAATGTCCTGTGATTGGTCATCTCTAATGTCCATCAAAACACTTTTCTGGTCCAAGCAGGTTAAAGAACACTGTCAACCAGTCAAAGCTATGAGGTGATCAGTCTGACTAATAAACACCTAGGAACAGGTAAGAATCACCTGATCTAGGACTAATAGTCTACACAGATTACTAATAACATAACAATAAGAGTTACTAATAACCTGGATAAGTAGTTAAATCAAGTTCGTCTGTAATGTTTGATATCATATACAGTGTCTCAAAGACAGAGCTCTTTTGGCAGATTAAAAACTCCTTGAACACCTCAGCACAAACAGAAAATGAAGATGCAGTAATAAAAAATTTTCATGTGCAAAGCCAGAAGAGCACAGAATCAACCGACACAATTTAAGAAAATTGGCATCAGTTTTTCAGAGTCATTGATGGTTCAGGATCTGCAGCGTTCACTCATCACACTGACTAACTCAAGTCGTCTCTGCTGTGATCTGTCGCTCTGCTGAGTCTTTACAGAAGCTGAAGCAAACAGAAAGATCATTCCACTGCTCCTCCAACAGGAAACACTCCACAGGTGAGTTCGCACAGTGCAGAGGAAAACAGGAAGAAACATTTGAAGAATGTCATCAGACAATAGACTCCCTCAGGTTCTCATCTTGCAGGAAGTCGGGGGCGTTGAGAGGAGGAGCAGCGTGGAGGAGAAACTCGCTCTGAAGCTCCACCCGGGCGGGGGGATCCTCACCTGAAATGCCTGAGACAGGCTCCTCTGTCTCCTTGTCATCTCCATACAGCTGACTGATTCGTTTACAGAGAAGTCCTTCTGTCTCTGGCGGCGACTCTGCGTCTCGCCGTCCCTCTGACTTCTCTCTGTATTTGTAGGACGCCAGTTTGACCGTCCGCTGCAGGAGGTGTTTCCTGTACGCTCTCTGGATCACCATAGCTGCCACCTCTTCCTGTTTCCTCCGCAGAGTGCTGCTGATTGGTTCATATGACACCTGTAGGTAATAATAATTATCTATAACTTCAGTATAGTTTGATAAATTATAAACAATCATCATCCGTTTCTTTTAGAATTTGCAATCTCTCAACTGCAAGAATGAACCAATGAATTACCTCTGCCTTATCTGTGAAAGAACAGAGAAAGTCAAAGTAGAATTTTTTTTCCCAATCTTTGATCACCTGTTTTCTTCATGAAATAATCCTGACTCAGTGAAGGTAAAAAAAAAAGTGAAACTTCAACAAATCATCTTCCTTCCAAATACATCCATGCCTGGAGGTCTTTGTTTCTCCTGAAATTGTCTAAAACTCTCAGCTGAACATATAAAGTCCAGTCATCTGCATACAGTGAGATGCTGTCCTGATTCATGTTAATAAGAAGGTAAAAAAACTGTAATACAGCAGTGAATACAGACAGATTCCTACTGACAGATATACTGCATTGCTGTTTTGATTGTTTAATGTACTTCTACACAAATGTCTAATAGATGTAAACATGGTTACAAAACACTGCAAGCCTGTAAGACTTACTATTTTTTGAACAGTTTAATGTAATGTAAAAACTACCACCATCTGGAAGTTTGGTGCTCTATCATTAAGGTAAACAGTTTACTGGGTAAATATTGAAAATATATATATAAACACTATTGTACAATAAAATTAGTCAAGATTGATGACAACAAGTTAAATAGTAAACCTTGAATTTGGCTGCAGAGAATTGTATGAAATAAACTTTATATGTAAAAGAAAACTGTGAGATCAAATATGAATGAAGATAAACTTAGGGTTAAGAGAATAGAACAGTTGTTGGGTCTCTGTACACATAAGGAGTTGGTCTAGACCTGCTCTTTATGACAAAGTGCCCTGAGATAACTTTGTTATGATATGGCGCTATATAAATAAAACTGAATTGAATTGAATTGAACAGAACAGAATAGAATAGAGTAAAACCTTGGAGGGGTTGTTGGCCATAAACTTCTCCTCCATGCTGGCTTTGAGAGCGTCCATCTCTCCTGAATCACCCAAAACCTGCGCACATATAATATAATATAAAATACAATAATCTAATATATAATAACATAAAATAACATCACTTAAAATAAAAAAACATTACATAAAATAACCTAACATGACATAATATGTGACCAGGTTGTTTTACCTGTGCAGTGAGTGCAAGCAGGATGTCCAGACAGTGGATCTTGTCTCCAGGAACCAGAGGCAGATCCATGTGGATCAGTTTGATGGTGTTTGGCTTGGAAATCCTCAGAGGATCCTTCAGAGTGTCGCAGAAATCTGACAGCTTACTGTGGAACACAGGAGAGTCCATTAAAGTTCTTTAGAGTTTTTGAACAACACATCAGAGTCAGATTAGGATCAATAACCACCCAGATTAAGACCCAGCTCACAGAAAGTAATAATTTTCTTCTAATGCAGGTGGGAATCACCTGTACTGTATAAACTGTGAAGCGTCGGGGTCGAACTTCTCCCAGGTTTCATAAAACATCTCGAAGTCGTCCTCACAAAGCGGGTCAGTGCTCTCTTCTGTGGCCACGTTAAAGTTCTCCAGGATAATGGCGATGTACATGTTGACCACCACCAGGAAGGACATGATGATGTATGTGGTGAAGAAGATGATGCCCAATGCCGGGGTGCCACAGTTCCCTCTAACCGTCGTTCCCGGGTTCTCTATGTTGGGGTCACAGTCTGGCGGTGTGTTCATCATGGGATTCAGCAGACCGTCCCATCCAGCTGATGTGGTGATCATAAACAAACAGATCATGCTGTTCCCAAACGTCTCAAAATTAAACATGTCGTCGATCATGGCCTCCTTCTTCACGTAGGCAAAGTTAGACATGCCAAAGATTGAGAAAATGAACATGATGAGGAATAGGAGGAGACCAATGTTGAAGAGGGCAGGAAGAGACATCATCAGGGCAAACAGCAGTGTCCGGATCCCCTTGGCTCCACGTATGAGACGAAGGACTCGGCCAATACGAGCCAATCGGATCACACGGAAGAGCGTGGGTGAGACAAAATATTTCTCTATGATGTCAGCAAGGAGTAGGCCTGTAGGGAAGGAAGGAAGGAAGGAAAAAGGGAAGAAAGAAAGGAAGGGAGGAAGAAAAGATAGAATGGCATTTGAAACAAATGTTCTTCTTCTGGGTTAAAGAGAAAATGGTTGTTGTTGTTGGGTAAAAAATTAGACTCACCTACGACGGACAGGATGACAACCACAAAGTCAAAGATGTTCCAGCCGACAGCGAAGTAGTGTTGCCGGAGTGCAATGAGCTTCAGAGCGCACTCTGTGGTGAAGATGATGATGAAGACGAGATTGACCCAGTATAGGATGGTCTCTTTCTCCTCACTCTGCTCATCCGTCTCCACCATCATGGTCACCATGTTGAGGCAGATCAACACCATGATGAAGATGTCAAAAAACTGTTTGGTCACCAGGTCAAAGACCAGACCCTGGAACTTGTTCTGGTGAGACAGAAAGAGAAGAAACAGATCACATTAGCCCACATAAAGGACTAAAAACTTAATCAAATAGATTCTGGTGTCACCTGAACTTTTCACAACTGTATTTACTGTCTGTTTTTAACAAAGTCACTGAACTCACCTCAGGTCGTGGAACAGGTTTCTGTGGTTTCTTGGAGCCCAGTTTCTTCATGGCATTGTAATATTTCTTCTGTTCCTCTGTCATGAAAATATCTGTTCCTCCCATGTAAAGACATGAAAAAACAACAGTTAGCAACTGACATGAAGTTACAACTGAAGCTGGACAAACCTGAAGTTGATCTTTCAGTTTAAACTGTTAAAATTTGAACTCCTCTAATTTCAGCCTGTCTTTCAGTGAGTAGAAACATATCTTGGCTTTCTGCTGGTTGAAGTTGTCAATGATGACTCCGATGAAGAGGTTGAGGGTGAAGAAGGAGCCGAAGATGATGAAGCAGACAAAGTAAAGGTACATGTACAGATTAGCCTCATACACCGGCTGGGACTCCACCTAGACACACACACACACACACACACACACACACACACACACACACACACACACACACACAGTATGGTAACTATGGTAACAACCCTAACCCAAGTCAATTTAAAGTTAGTTTTGTATAACCCAAAATTCCAAATTTGCCACATAGGTCTTCGCACAACATACAACTAGTGCCAGTGGCACTTTCAGTATTAGTACCAGTGTCATTACAACTATCTGAAACAGTACCAGTATCAGTTCCAGTATTAGTTCCAGTACCAGTATTAGTACAAGTATCAGTATCAGTTCCAGTATCAGTACTAGTATTAGTACCAGTATCAAAGTTCGACAGGCAAGAATCTTGATGTGAGTTTGATCATACTCTCTATTTTGATCAGTACATTGAAGAGACCACCAAGGCTCCCCTGGCTGCCGGTGTCTCATTCATTTTGGGGAGTTTTTCCTTATCTGAACTGAGGGTCTAAGGACAGAGGGCATCATGCGCTGTACAGATTGTAAAGCCCCTTGAGGCAAATTTTTGATTTGTGATATTGGGCTATATAAATTAAAATTGACTTGACAACCAGTTCCAGTACTAGTATCAGTTTCAGTATTAGTACCACTATTTATAAAACTATCAGTCGGTGTACTGACATCTCTGGAGTCCACTGCTGCATACATGATGTCCATCCAGCCTTTAAATGTGGCCTGAAAGAAACAAAACTCATTAACATCTGTTTCAATTTAGACAAGTGAATATAAAAAGTCCAGTCATCTGCATACAGTGAGACCCAGCAGGTCAAAAAACTAGAATACAACAGTGGACACAGACACAACGCAGAACCTTAAGGACTTCAGCTCAGATTAACTGTTTTTAGGCTGCAGAAAAATTCTCATATTTAAACTGATGAAGGTTTAATTCTAAACATCACTTGTGGAGGAAAACTAAGATTCTGGTCAGTTCTAGGAACACATGTTTAGCGTTAGGTGATGTACTGATATTGGGGTTATTGATACTCTGGTTAAAATGAAGTGTTATAACCTGTCATGTTAGATGGTTTTACTGTTTCATATATCAGACTGAATCACTTGTGTATCTCAATGAAGATACATATGTTGAGTGTTGAGACTCACAACTTGCAGCAGTGACAGGTAACCCATTCCCACGTTGTCGTAGTTGACCTTAATGTTCTTCCAGCGGACCTCAGTGAAGTTTGCCTCCATCAGAGCGAAACACTCAGTCTTGTTGTTGACCTCTTCAGGGAGAAACATCTCCTCAGACGTCTCATTAAAACAGTAATAAAACTTTCCTGCAAATAGATTCACTCCCATGATGCTGAAGATCAGCCAGAAGATCAGACACACAAGCAGCACGTTAAAGATGGACGGGATCGCTCCAACCAGGGCGTTCACCACCACCTGCAGACAGACAGACAGATACAGAGAGAGAGACAGGGAGACAGGTCAATACATTAAAACTAACACCTGGAAAGAAAAATAACTTTAATAACAAACAATTAAAACATGAAAACAATATAAACAGTTCAACAGAATGCAATTCTAAAATAATGCATTTTTAAGAGAGATTTAAATGAAGAAACTGAGCTTGTTTGCCTGACCTCCTCCAGCAGGTCAAGGGTCCCTGAAGGGTCTCCTCTGGTTTTTAGCCTCGACCTAGGAACTACTAACAGACCCCTACTGGAGAGTCTCAAGCTGTACTTGTATGGGTTTAACAAGTCAAAGATATAGACAGAAGCCAACCCCATACATATCTTAAAAGTAATCATTAAATCTATTTTAAAACTTACAGGCAACCAATGTAGAGACACTAAGATGTGGGTTATGTGTATTCTTTTGTTGGATCTTGTTTGAAGTCTGGACCAGTTGAAGTTTGGACAGGTTGTTTTGACTTAGACAGGAAATATCAAGGAACAGGAATCTAACCGGGATGTAATAAAAGAATGGATAACAGTTTCCATGTTCTTTGCAGATAGAAAAGGTCTAAGTTTTGAAATGTTGTGAAGGTGCAGAAGGCAGATTGGACAACAGACGTCACATGAGACATGACATGTGATAATTAAACTTGCTGTCAAAGATAACACCTAGATTTCTACAATAGGATTCATTGCAGGAGGACAGAGAACCTATGGGAGAAATGTGATCAGTGGAAGAGTCTGGACCTATGATAATAGCTTCTGGTTTATCCAAGTTTCACTGAAGAAAGTTTAGATAGGCAGACAGACAGGTAGAGAGGGAGACAGGTAGACAGAGAGACAGGTTACCTACTGATAAACCTGTCTGTCTGTGTGTCAGTGTTTGAAGTGCCTGTCTCACCCTCATGCCCTCGAAGCGAGACAGAGCCCTCAGGGGCCTCAGGGCTCTCAGAGTCCTCAGAGACTTGATGGCTCCCAGCTCAGAGTATCCCAGGATGTTTGCTGTCAGAGACACCAGAGACACCTGGAAGACACAGCACACCTGGTGTGACATCATACTGCAGGTGACCACTGTTAAAGAATCCTCCTCCATGTTTTATAGTGTTTCTATAATCAGTTTAACCCAATGTTAGTTCACTGACGAATCAGTACTGTTGCTATGGTTACATGCAGGTATTAATTTTCTCACGTCTACGATGAGGAAGTCGAGCCAGCACCAGGCGTTGGTGAAGTAAGTCTTGAATCCGTAGGCGACCCACTTAAGAACCATCTCCACCACGAACACATAGGTGAACACCTGGTCTGCGTACTCCAGAACCGTCTTTATGACCCGACGTTGTTCCAGGTAGATGTCCTCAAACGCCTGTTAACATACAGACTAACGTCACCACCTGGACAGGTGTGTCAATGTTCTTTGTTATTCCTTTTGGAAATGACCTACAGTGTTTGAGTGTTCTCTGATCTAACACCTCTGTGGTTCAGGCTTGTTGGTAGTAAAAGGTCTTGGTTATGTTTAGGGAGTGATGGTAGTCATGATTAAAATAAACCAACATTGACTGTTGCTAGGAGATGGGATGGAACACCAGTATCTCAGGCGTTATAAAAACATCAAACTACTTCTTTCTTTGTTCCAGTCAAAATTCTGCAGACCACTGCAGATTGCTGTCAGGTAAAGACAAACATACTATAGTTTGTTTTCACTGTCTGAATGAAGGACTCGTTATGTTATTTAAGTTATGTTATTTTACATTGTGTTGATTATGTTGCATTGGTATTTTATATTATGTTGTTTAATGTTAAGTTAGTTTATGTTGTGTTATGTTATGTTAGGTCATCATCACTTTTATTGTTTTCTATGTCATCATTATTCATCATGATGTCACTGTTTATTAAGGGTTAATAAATGTTGTCATAGTGTTAAAAAGTTCTTAGTTTTGAAAGATAATCTCACCTGTGTAAGATGTGGCAGCCATGTTAGTAGTCAGAATGTCAGCCATTTATGTAGTCCCCTGTTAGCCATGTCAACCATGTTAGTAGCCCTGTGGTCAGCATATCAGTTCTCTGCTGCCGCACACATTCCTGAGAACCAATCAGATCTCACCTGCTCAGTCATGTCATCAGACCAAACAGACCAACCAGCATCCAAGGGGACTGAGCAGCAGTCAGACTTATGGACCATTTTAAAAACAAATATTGCCAACATGCTTCACAGCAAAAAGTAAAAAGAAGAAGAAACAAGAAAGCTAATAAATCAATAATCTATAATTAATATATATATATTATATAATTGTTATATAATATATATTATATAATTGTATAATCATGTATAATAATCTTTACCAGAGCTCCACTGCTCAGCAGGATCATGAAAATGATGAAGGTCTCAAAGAAGTTGTGTTCTACGATTGAGAAACAGGTTCTCCTGAAGTTAGACCAGACCTTCCCTCTGCCCTGGGACGTGTCTATGTCCAGGAACGGACAGCGTTGGTAACACTCTGAAATATATACACATGAACAAATGTTTTATGGGAATCAGCCAGTCACATTACAATGTATACACGACTCAGTTATTTACAGAGGTCTTTATAGTGTCTTCACCACTCGTGTAAAGAATACAGTTCCTGCAGCAGAGCCAGACTACCTGTTAGACCTGAGACATTTCACCTGCTGACTGCTCTTTTTCTTTGTGGAAACCTGCCCATCCTAACACACTAACTGACAGTGAACCAGTCTGATGATCATTAATCTACATTCATATCCTGCTCTTTTTGTCTAATGATAAGATACTATGTATATAAGTTATTGATAGAATACAAAAAGGGACAGCCTCCCTGTGTGAGCTCCTGATTGGTTCCAGCTTTTTATTGATCACTGATTGGTTCCTGTTTTTTTACACAATGACCTCCACATGTCTCAAGTTGGACTCCAAACAAATCTATACTAAGACTGATTTGTGTGTGCGTGTGTATGTGTGTTCATACTTTCACTCCAGCAGTCCTCAGGTGTGTTTGCATTGTGATCTTCATCATCTTCATCCTCCTGGACTTCAGGAAGTTTCTGTACAGTGCTGCAGACCGATGACTCGTCACACTGAACAAACACATCAAATACATTTTACATTGAAACAACCAACAGCCTGTTCATATTCACGTTCATCTTCGTATTCGTGTTCATATTCATGTTCGTGTTTGTGCTCATGTTCATGTTTGTGTTCTGCTCAGGAGTATGTGGTCACAGTCAGAACCTCCATGGTTGATTAGATTGATTTTACTATTGTGGAAGCCATTTTTCTGATCTGGTCAAACTTGTACTGAATGCTGACAAGACAAAATATGTTGTATTCTCAAGAAACCATATATCCAGTTTGTATCTCTGTGCCATCCACACACTAAATGTTACTGAACCTGAAACTGTCCAATCTTCTAAATACCTGGGGGAAACAGTTGGCTGGTCCTCACTAGCAACAAGAAGAGGACTGGATTCTATCATTTTTATTCATAAAGGTCTGCTGCAGAAGCTGCCTCAGTAAATCACTTCTCTCCTCACATTTAACACCACTGCTCACCAGCACAGATCTCAGGCCTGTTTAACTCTAGTTAACCCTCAGGTAAATACTGAACCAGGACAGACTGCCTTACACCACTTTGCACCTTATTTGCTGATTTAAAATGTTTAACTTTGAATCTATGTAATGACGTCTGTGATTATGTCTGATGCTGTTTGTGCTTTTATTTGTCCGGTTATATTTGTTTGTCTTTCTCTCTGCTGTTCTCAGGTCTCTTGATCTCAATGAGATTACCTGATTAAATAAAGGTTATATCATTATGAAGCCAGTGATTGCACTGTCGCACCACAACTTCAGACACTACAGTTCAGATTTAGGTGAAATGCTGCAATAGAATAGAATAGAATAGAATAAAATAGAAGAGTGTTTACTTGGGAGTTCTTTTCTTCCTCTTCATCCTCTTCATCCTGATCGTCATTGTCAGGCAACTCAAAGTCTGACTCGGCCTCTGCAATGGGGACCCTCAGGGAGGTAATGTTGTGGTAGATGCTGGTCAGGTTGCCATGGTTACAGCTGAGGGACTTGACCTCTGACACTGGCTGGTCTGAGGTCAAAAAAGTCAAAGCCAAAAACTCCTTTGTCGTCCTATCGTCTTCCTCATGGTCGACTGCTAACAATGAAATTCACAAACATGAAAAATCAATAAATCACACAAAGTACATTCAGTCATAAAATTTGTGATTTATAGAAAAAAAACCCAAACCAGTCTGAAATCATAACGAATATTTCATTTCATTAATATAAAAAATACTGAAACTGAATAATAAGAAAACAACACTGTTAGAAAGATAGTTAAATAAATAAGTAAATAAATAGAGAAATAAAGTCTTTGCTGTAGTTCCGGGTGTAGTCCTACCAGTGTGGTCTGGGTTGACGTGGTTCTTCTTTCCCATTAAAGTCAATATATGTTCCAGGATCCAGGTCTTTGTCCAGGCCACAGCCCTATTGATCCTGTTTATGGCAATCTGCAAATTGTTTTCTCCTTCATCTTCTGGAGCTGCAAGACCACTGAACGAGCTCAGCAACAAGGCCAAGAAGAGATTCAGGACCTGCAACAAGACCAGGAACAGGTTCAAAACCTAAAACAAGACCACAAACAAATCCAGGACCTGAAACAAGACCAGGAACAGATTCAGAACCTGAGGGCATTTTCACACCTAATCTGTTTGGTTCAGGTAAAAAGGAACCCTAGTACATTTGCCCGTTAGTGTGTTTCGTTTGGGCAGGTGTGAACAGGATAAGATTCAGGAACAGATTCAGAACCTGTGAGGAAGGAAAAGAATCAGGACCTGATTGGTTAAGAAATTTCAGACTCGGTTTGCTCTTTGTTCTCAGTCAGCCTCATTCAAACCAGAACCACCAACCACTGACCCCAGACCTGATCTATTTGTAGCTAAATCAGGCCTTATGGAGTGACATACTGTGTCAGGCTCAGTTCATAGTGTAACTCACCACCAGGTTTCCGATGACGAGAACCATCATGAAGATAATCAGACACATGGCCTGACCCGAGACCTCCATGCAGTCCCACATAGTTTCGATCCACTCTCCACACAGGACCCTGAAGATGATGAGAAAGGCGTGGAAGAAGTCGTTCATGTGCCAGCGAGGAAGCTCGCAGTCGAGTGCGATGCGACAAACGCAGTCTTTGTAATTCTTCCCGAACAGCTGCATGCCAACAACGGCAAAGATGAAGACGATGATGGCCAGAACAAGAGTCAGGTTACCCAGAGCCCCAACAGAGTTCCCAATGATCTTTATCAACATGTTGAGGGTCGGCCACGACTTGGCCAGTTTAAACACTCGCATCTGGACATGAGACAGGTGAGGAGACAGGTAGGGTGACAGGTGAGAAGGCAGGCAGGGAGACATAAAGAGACAGGTGAGGAGACCAGCAGGGAGAGTGTAAGGAAACAGGTAGACAGACAGGTGAGGAGAGAGGCGAGGAGACAGGTGGGCAGACAGGTAGACAGACAGACGAGGAGACAGGTAAAGAGTAACTTGATTGTTTTAAAAAATTGTGTTTGATATAAAGTGACAATGATGAAGATGTCTCACTGACCAATCGGAAGGAGCGCAGCACAGACAGGCCCTGAACATTAGCCAGTCCCAGCTCCACCAGACTCATGGTGACGATGATGCTGTCAAAAATGTTCCAGCCAACCTGTAACCATGGCAACAGAACAATCACAAAAATGTGTTACCATGGGAACAGCTGTCAGTCATCATCACTGAGCAGGTTACAAAGAAACAGGATGTGTGACCTGGAAGTAGTAGTACGGGTCCATGGCCAGAAGTTTGAGGACCATCTCAGCTGTAAAGATCCCTGTGAAGACCTGAGGGGGGGTCAGAGGTCAAAGGTCAGGGGTCAATGGTCAGATATCAAGACGGACCTGCTGACGTGCTGCGGTCAGCATATTGTCTCATTTCCGGTTGTCTGTGTTGATGGTAGCGTATTTTTGCTTACCCAGTTAATTTTGTTATATTCTTCACTATGGCAGCTAATTACCTGCTATACACTTAAATGTACAGTGGTTCTGCTCAGGCACTCATAGCTCTCTCCTATTAGCAACATTTTCGCGAATCCCAGTTCGCAGTTAGCGATGGCTTCTCCAGCTCCCTATCCTGCTTTCTCTTGCTCGGTGTGTCAAATGTTTAGCTATTCCTCTGCCTCCTTTAGCGATAATGGGACATGTAATAAATGTAGTTTATTCACCGTATTGGAGGCGAGGCTTAGTGAGTTAGAATTGCGGCTCTGCACCATGGAAAGTCAGTCAGCTGTAGTTAGCCAGCCCCCAGCTGGTGCAAGCCGGGAAGCCAGGGAGGCTGGGTGACTGTCCGAAAGAAGCAGAGCCCTAGGCCAAAGCCCACGGTTCGCCACCAGCCCGTTCACGTTTCTAACAGGTTCACTTCACTCAGTGACACACCCGCTGAGAAACCAACTCTGATTATTGGTAGCTCTATTTTGAGAAACGTGAAGTTAGCGACACCAGCGACCAGAGTCAAATGCATCCCTGGGGCCAGAGCAGGCGACACTGAATCCTATTTAAAACTGCTGGCTAAGGATAAGCGTAAATATGGAAAGATTGTTATTCATAACAGCGGTAATAACACCTGATTACGCCAATCGGAGGTTACGAAAATTAATGTTGAGTCGGTGTGTACATATGCAAAGACAATGTCGGACTCCGTAGTTTTCTCTGGGCCCCTACCAAACCTTACTAGCGATGACATGTATAGCCGCATGTCATCATTCAACCGCTGGTTGTCGAGGTGGCGTCCAGGTAATGATGTGGGCTTTGTAGATAATTGGCGGACTTTCTGGAGAAGACCTGATCTGATTAGGAGAGATGGCATTCATCCCCCTTTGGATGGGGCCGCTCTCAAATCTACAAATCTGGCCGAGTTTATTAGTGGCCCAAAGCCGTGACTACTCAGAGCTGAGACCAGGAGACAGAGTCGCAGTCCTACATGCTTCTCTGCGCTTCCACAGTTACCCACCCTAAACTCCATAGAGAGGGTGTCTGCCCTCCAACCACTTAAATTAATTAAATCAAAAATAAACAGAAGAGGAGTTCTACATAAAAACCTAATAAAAATTAAAACCACCACTGCAACAGTACAACAAAATAGGAGAATTAAATGTGGACTCTTAAACATCAGATCTCTGTCATCTAAAACTGTACTAATAAACGATCTAATCTCAGATTATCATATTGATTTATTTTGTCTTAAGAAAACCTGGCTGTGTCATGATGAATGTTAGCCTAAATGAATCAATTCCATCAGTATTTAATTCAATGCCATTTCTCAATATAACTGAGGACTCCTATGCTAACTTTAGTCCCTCCCAAATTGATCATCTTGTTGATAGTGCTGCAGGCTCACTGCGAAAGACACTCGACTCTATTGCCCCTCTAAAGAAGAAGATAATAAAACAAAGGAGGTTAGCTCCATGGTATAACCCCCAAACCTGCAAATTAAAGCAAACATCACGAAAACTTGAAAGGAAATGGCGTTCCACCAATCTGGAAGAATCACGTTTAGTCTGGCAAGATAGTTAGGGTTAGTTAGTTAGCCCTCCGTAATGCCAGAGCAGCCTATTACTCATCATTAATAGAGGAAAATAAGAANTACTGAAACCTGGCTGTGTCATGATGAATATGTTAGTTTAAATGAATCCACCCCCCCCCAGTCACATTAATACTCACATTCCTTGAGGCACAGGCCGAGGAGGTGGAGTTGCAGTCATCTTTGACTCAAGCCTATTAATCAACCCTAAACCTAAACTAAATTATAACTCGTTCAAAAGCCCCGTTCATAGTCTATCACACCCAACCTGGAAAACACTACAGCCAATTTTATTTGTTATAGTGTACCGCGCCCCTGGACCGTATTCTGAATTTTTATCTGAATTCTCAGAATTCTTCTCAGGTTTAGTCCTTAAAACAGATAAAGTAATTATTGTATGTGATTTTAATATTCATGTGGATGTAGAAAATGATAGCCTTGATGATAACCAAAGGTCCATAAAGCCCCTGACACTTGGCCGGTACCTCACAAAATAACCCCAGGGGGACTGATTGTATTGGATTGTGGAAGCTAGAGCTACCGGATAGCAGAATTCCTGGATTACCATCTGAACCCCCTATCTACCATTCACAACAGATATGACTTCATTAAAAAGGTCAGAAAAATTAAGCTACAGAAACTCTGCCTTTATATTCTCCATGAATGTCGAAAGCCTATACACAAACATTGATACTCATATGGGCCTTGAAAACCACTTTGAGGAAACACCTTACCCAACTCGACCAGAACAAGCCAACCTGGAACCTCTCCATCTCAGTCTCACCAGGAACAACTTTGAGTTTAATGGAAACAGCAATGGGCAAATGTTTTGCCCTGGCCTACGCCAACATTTACATGGCCACTTGGGAAGAAACAGTCTTCTCCAAATGCACTATTTTTGATACATGGATGACATCTGGGGTATTTGGCCCTACGCTGAGGAGGAATTCCAACAGTTTATTGAAACCCTGAATTCCCACCACCCTTCCATCAAGGTCAAACCACTCTGAAATCGATTTTCTGGATGTCATTACTTTCAAAGGTCCTGATTTCACCTTCACTGGACAAGTGGATACTAGCATGTTCCACCCACAACACACATTCCGTGGCATCTTAAAATCTCAGAGAATCTGCTTAAGGACTAAGGACCGTGACTCCGCTACTGCCACCTAGGAGAGAGGGGTTATCCAAGATCCATACTACACACAGAAGAAGATCTATGGAACCACAACAACACCTCAACCTTGACAAAAAGAAAGGGATGGGAACAAACTAATTGTCCCATTTGTGGCAGTCTATTCTTCATACACGACTTGAGCCATAAAACAGGCCAGGAGAAACTTTGAGGAAATAATGGAAGGCACATCTCTGAAACAAACCTCCACCAGAGGAACATCACCTTAAAACACAGCAACTGCCTGGATTGCTGAGAGCTTGTGTCAGAAAGAGACCTTAGTATTGGAGGAGGGTCTTTGAATGGCTTGAGCTGGATTCTTCTGTAGTTGTAATAGGCACTCAAGGATTAGTGTTCACCATGAGCTTTTGACATCTCCCAAGGGAGCATTGCATGGAATGCAGGCTAAATTCATCTTAGGTGTATGAAACTTAACTGCATTTGTGACTTCTTCTGGAGCTGTCCAGGCCCTTCTGAAGTTTCTATCCTTCTCCTGTCTGATCTTTTTCACTGCCGACTCTGCACGACGTTGACCTGAAAATAGTCAGAATGTTGTCTTAAATTAAATACACCACAAGGGGCCACTTGTTGGCTGTGAGCAGTGTTAACTGGTATTTGGGTAGTTGACAAATAGGCAGTAAAAATGCTTTTTTTGTCAAACACTGTTTTTGAAGAAAAATACATATATTTATGAAGTATGAAATCTGAAATTTCACTAACGTTGTCAATTCTTTCACTGCTTTTTAAACATTTTCACTGAGCTGCACTGTAAATGTGTCCTATGGTGTGACATGAAATAAATTAGAAAACATCTTAATTAATATACAAATAGCATGACAGATATTTATCTTCATTGTTAGACACTTATATAGTGTCATTTATTTAATATGAAATTATGAATAACACAATTTTTTGCCCATGACTTGCTGGACTTTTTCAATAAATGTGAGTCAAACTTTGCTGTCATCTATTCAAAACTATTGAAAATTATACCAATTTAAGATGAGTGACGATTATATCTCCCCTTATGCAATACTCCAACTATCTTGAACAGTTTTTTTTTAAGATATTTCAAGATAAAAACACATTTTTGGTTCTTTTATGTGTGTCACACTGTTGGACATTATGTCACGCTACAGGACAAAAATGGTAGTTATAAGAGAAAGTGAAAGGTATTACATTTAAGTATTTTTATGTAACTTTGAATATGTAGGAGAAGAAGGAAAGTTTAATTTTGATACAAACAATATCAACCATGTTTTTTTAAACAAAACTAAAAAATAATTTTCATCAACAAAATGAACTGTGACTCCTTGACAGAGCAAATGTTTTTGAAACTTAAAACACCACAAAGTCTTTCCTAAAGTAATTCATTTGTGTGTTAAGGAAGAAATAACATTTAATTTTGTTACAAACAATATCAGACATGTGAATGCATTTTTAAAAATCTATAATTAGTTCTATTTACTTTCTGAGTCGTTCTCTCCTCCCTTCTGCATGGATCCCTGTTAATTTTCACTCTATACTTCCGTGTCCTCTCTCCCACTCATTACTCTCTCTAAATTCTTTGTCTCAAAAAAAGAGTCAAGTATTACATTTTATGCTTATTTTCCTGACACTTTATAACAGTACAAGTTTTCGGAAAAATCTGCAGAAAGTATTTTAAACCAATTATTGCATTTAAAAATACTGAAAATGGTCAAAAAAGAATAAAAAGGAGTTAAACAAGTCTTATTTAAAATATGTAAAATGCTTCTAAATGAGACCTTGTCCTCTTGTGTGACATTGTTGTCCTCCAGTGTGACAGTACCAGTGTCACACTGGTGGACATTTCTGTCACACTAAAGGATGTTTCTGCTTTTTTGTGTCAGTTAATGACCTTGCTATTCCTAGCTAACCTGTCATTAGCAGTTAGCAAGACCCATATGCATAATTATCCATAATTATGCAGTTTAATTTAAAAAATATAATTTAGGGGTGTCACACCAAAGGACAACAAAACACTTGTTCACATGCCATGGGCTTTACAGCGGTCTTCAGTAGCATGACACTGAATGACAACTAAATAAAGTTGTTTGTGGAATTGCCCGATTTAAAATCAAGATATGGTGTCACACCGGAGGACATGGTTTTCAGTGACAAAATGTATCAAGTTCCTACGCTTTTAGAAATATATGGATGAAAAAAAATTATGCCATTTACTAAAATAGACACTTTGCCTGACAATTATGCCTGAGGTATTTATCAACATTTTTATGCTTTTATTTTTAATTTATAAAAGTTGTAATTTATTGAACTATGCTTGAGACAGTCACACCATAGGACAATTTTGAGATTTGGCTCAAAAATGTAAAAAATCTGACAACAAAGCAGATTATATAACAACAGGTCCATGTAAAACAAAAATATTTAACCATTTACTGCATTTCAAATGATGACAATACTAATTATGTTCATTTTTATCTTGTGTGACAGTGAAAATGCCACGTCATGTCAACAACCCATTTTGTTGAACTGAGATATCAGATAATTATTGAAACCTTCATGTTTTTGTTGTTTGATGTGGTATGTGAAAATCTTTTGTGGGATGAATACTAAAAAGGTAGCCATGGCTCACCAAAGATTAATGAAACAAATGATGGTGGGATGTAGTAATTGGTGAATCCTTTCATGCATAAATTGTTAGAAATGGAGGGAGGTGTTTTGATTCATGTTTTTATTACTATGTGACCACTACAGTGGACACCATGCATTAAGATTGTCAATACACTATTTTGTATATCCTCAAATAGTGACCAGGGCCTTTATTTACCTGAACTGCAGATGGTAAAAGGCCTTTATTTGAAGCAGGCTTGTATTAGATGCAGTCCTTTCTTTCTAATTCCCTCTGTTTGATAAGTATTTACAATTGGTCATGTTTTAGTATGAAGCCTCATTTTGTTCCAGCCTGATTTGCCCCGTTAAAGTTACTGCATTACACTGTTACTTCTTGTATCCATTTCAAATTAAAAGCCCTCTAGTGTTTCAGTGGACACTTCCCTTCATTTCCCAACAAGGCTTTTTTCTGAAACATTTGCAGGAATGTGTTGTGGAAAAGTCAATGATATGCAAGGTTCCCATACGCCACTTGAAATGTAGCTGCTGCCATCTTGTACCACATACAGTTTGTCTGAGACTTTAACACACATACACCCACGGGGACTGAAATATACATTATGCTTACCGTAGTCAGCATGCAGATATTTTGGCGTGCAGCAATCGCGGTAAAATGTTGTAATGCTCTGCCTGATTGCAATTCACCATTAAAAAGAAGAAGAAGCAGAAGAGGTCTAATGTTGCGATCGTCATTTCCGGTAAGTGCACAACAGCCGTGTTCCATTTGAGACAACGCTACCCTGTCAAAATTAACACACTACACAAGTAAGTACATAGTGTACACAGTGTACCGCATGTAAGTGTACTAACGGAAGTATCTGAATTGAGACACAGCACGGGTCAGCCTCATTCTCTGTCAATTGTCCTCACAGCGCTTAGCTGAAATATCAGATAGTTGTGTAAAATGAGACAATCAGTGGTACGTCACCATGCATTAACAGAGTCAATACACTGACACTGACACTTTTAGAAAATGTTTACATAGGCTAGACAGACTACACAGACTAAATTGTAACATAGGCCTATGCCTAGTGAACAACATGTTTTAGGCTTTACATGCTTCTTCCTGGCATTTGTGACTTTTGTGTGACACACTATGACTATGTCTCAAAAGCATCCACAAGAACAGGTCGAGATGAATTTAGATATTGTGTATGTTAGTAAGCCATGCAAATGGGATGTTTGAGAAAAATGTGACAATGTATTTGTAAAAATGTTTGTGTTTATTTACAAATGATGATATACGAGTTGTAAATTAGAAGCATTTATTCAAGTCAGATTACATTTTTACATTGCATTTTACGAGACTCGAATCACGTGATATTTTCCAAGTCACGGTCAACAGTCTCAAAAGAATCCACACAAACAGGTGGAGAATCACAAACATATTTCCATTGAAAAAAGCTAAGTTGATGTACAAATGATGATATACGAGTGGTAAAGAAGCACAGATACAGATTTACTCTGCATTTATTTGTGCATTTTGTTTTACAAGTTATGTAACTTGACACTTGTTTGTGAATACTAATGAGACTATTTTAGTCCCATACCAAATACACAAACGTGCTGAAAAACAGAAAACACAACCACATATACAAACGTGCTGCAAATACCTGAAAACACAACCAAATACACAACGTGCTGCAAATACAGGAAACACAACCAAATACACAACGTGCTGCAAATACATAAAACACAAGCAAATACACAAATGTGCTGCAAGTAGCACAGATGACAATGGAAACTGTTTCCATAGGACACTAAAAAGTGATTAACATGTCTGGGACAGCTTGTTGCTGTCATGGTTTGTGACTCATGAAGTTATTGAAGTCGGGTCCGTGTATCATCCGTTCATTCAATTATTTCAATCAATCCAGAATGAAACAGGTCAAAATTCCATTTTTTGTAGGCTTTTAAAATGCATACTTGCCATGTGTAGACATACTAAAAAGGAACAGTTTTAAAAATGTCAGCATTGGATATAAAAAATGTTGTCGTTGAACATAATCTTGGCAGAATTGTCCAATAGCCTACTGTTGTTTTTGTCTGACAGTAGGGATGTGAAGAACTACCTGCTCTTTACATATCTTATGAAATATGTAATTGGTTTTATGCTTTACTGGAAGTGACTCATTTTTATATTGTTTGAGGTCTTGGCATTTTCTACAACAGGTCCAATCAATCTTTTCAACTTCATAATTCCAAGAAAAAAAAGACTCATCTTGATATTGATTTTCCATCCATCCATCCATTATCTATACCGCTTATCCTTAGAGGGTCACGGGGGGGCTGGAGCCAATCCCAGCTGACATTGGGCGAGAGGCGGGGTACACCCTGGGCTGTTCACCAGTCAATCACAGGGCTGAGATTGATTTTATTTCAGAGAAAAAGCGGCCTAATGGGTTTAACTGTACTCCTTTAATTGCCACTTTGACCTCTCAATCTGGATCACATTTAACTTTATTTGCTTCACTTTGTGTGTTCCTCCTCATCCAGAAATGACTCCACCAGACACATGGGCTTGTTCTTTTTTCTGTTGCCTTCCTCGACTCCCAAGAGCCCAAAACATCTCAACCACAAAAGTGACCACTGCAGGTCTCCAACCCCCTCCGTCATCCCCCAACACTGTAATTATGTCTTGCTAACGTTTCAAGGGATGTTTTCCCTTTGAAAGCCTCACTCTACTTTTTGAAATGAAATATGATCTGTGTTGTGGCACTCCTGACTAAAGAGGGAGATGAAAGTCAGAAGCCAAGAAAGGGCTTCTTGTCAGTGGAGAAGCTGAGCCACAGTTAGACTCAGAGAAAAGCTATCTGGTCTATTAAAGGCTTCTTGGCCTCCAGTCTCAAAGATTTTGCTACCTCCAAGTTCTATGTCAGCTGATTAAAACAGTGTTGGACATCTTGCAATTTATTTTTTTGTGCAGAAAATAATTCTCAAGATTTCTTGGTATTCAATGCAGAAAAAATGCCCCCTGTGAGTGTGTGTGTGTGTGTGCGCACACTATATATATTACAGTATATTCGTAGATTATTATTGCATTTTACTGTTGTAGCTGGTAAAGATGAACCTTATTTTAAAGATCCCCTCTGGACGTGTTTAAAGACATTTAAAAATACTTTGATTTGAATAATAATTTGTCTGATCAGAAATACAGGCTTTTCATTGGAGGGGGACTTTAACAAGTCAAAAGCACGGGAATCTTTCCCATCTTTCCCATACATCTGACATGATGTGAATGAGGCATAAGATAAGATATGATCTATCAATCTATGCTGAATCAGCATTGACCATAGAGCCTGTGAAACTATTACAAAAGCATTCAGGCACTTAAATCAAATCCAGTTTCTTAATTTTCCACTTGACAGACTCGGGTGTTTCTTAGTCATCATGGTTCTCAGTTCATTATTGAGACTAAATCAATATAGATATGTGACAAACACCAGGTCTGCTACTCTTGTATTTAGACTGGCCACGAGACATGTATGTCTATACAGCCATGTAGAGACTGTAAAACTGTAATATAGCAGTAGTATGGAATGGTATATGAGTATGGCATTTAGTGTAAAAGAAGCTACTGTAGCAGTGAGGTCGATAAGGGAAGCACAGAGGGACCAACCAGACCCAGGCCCCAAATGAAGAATCTATAGGGACATTTATTTGGAGTACAGGTGTAAAGTAAGCCCAGAGAATCAGGGACACAGACTCGTTCCCTCCTGCAGGATATAAGCCACTGACAGCAGACATAATGTTGAAGCTCCACCCCCACTTTGAAGACTCTTACGTGTCTGACATACCGTGCACTGAAAACAAGTCCTTGAAGAGGCTGTGAATAACTCCTCAGATGAAGAGATGAGAGAAGTAGCAAATATCCACTTCTACATCCCGTCCAGTCAGGTGGACTGCTGGATAAATGTGCTTTACTAAATATTCTTTTTGTTAGGAACGCTTTGGTAAAGTGGGGTCTTCTTTTAGTTGGGGCATTTTTAGTTGCCGTACATGTAAATCCACAGTTGCATTCCTGTATGTGATATAAGGAGGTTAGGTGACTCCTTGGCACTGACTAGGTGTAAGACAAATATACTATAGAAGTGACAAGATACACAGACTGCAAAAATATGATCCCTTATTCTCTTGTTGTCTTGAGTCTCATGATGTGATCACAGAAGAGAGAATTTATTGATATTTTATATTTAATAATACACTATGCTGAGTGTAAAAAGTGTTAAAGTGGGTTTTGCCATATGACCTGTAGGTTCAGAAATAAACAAGACTAAGAATCTACAACTGTATATGCAAGCGGCTCTGTGAGACTGAACATAGGCACAGCTGTGCTTTGAACTTAATGCTAATGTCAGCATGCTAACATGCTGATGTTTAACAGGCATAATGTTTACCATGTCCACCATCTTAGGTTAGCATGTTGGCATGCTAACATTTACTAAATAGCACTATTTAGCACTAAACACAAAGTTCAGGTGAGGCTGCAGGTCATTGGTTTTGCAGCATTTTGTCATAAATCAAAGTATTAGACAAAATGAAATGTTAACCTGATGGTGGCGCTGGATAAAAAGTTAAAGGATTACCAAAGTTATTACATTTCATCCTGAGGGGAACATGAATGGCTAAAACAACTTGGCAAAGATGTCCTCTGATTATTTACAAATTATCTCTAGGTTACAATCAAATTTAATGTGCAAGTGGCACTACCGAGTGGTGTAATCTCTACCGTACTGCACACACTGTACTGTATAGGAGGTAGACTACTATAAAAATAATCACAGTTTTACTGCAATATTAAAACAAAGTTAGTCACAAGGGTATACCACGGTAGCATCATGCCATAAATATTCGATTTGAAGTTAAATACTGAAGTGAAACTTTGATGTTGTAATGTATCATAGAGGGGGCATTTCCATCCATTAATAGGACTCTGTAGCACGGAAATAGGACATTTAAAACACTTCTATAACAAACACATGAAAACATCATAATAATCAAAGTTAGTAAATACTCTATTGGCCATAATCAGATTGTCATATGCACTATAGCCATTGACTTACTAGAGACACATGTAAAACAAGCTTTGTGTATTTCTACTGGTGTCTGAGGAAGATACTTTAACTTAAATCTTTAACCTAAAAATATTTATATGCATGTAGTATTTTTAGTTCAGTGTCGTCCATGAAGAGTAAAGTCAGATCAGATACAACAGACATTCATTAATCAAGTGAGGAAAGGCAATCAGATGACTGCAACATCCTGCATGTCTGCCATCCCATACACCCTTGTAAATCAAAGACATGGAATCCTCTTTGTTCCATGTCCCAGACAAACTCTGCTTCTCATTTCACTGAACTGTCTTCAACAACTATTATCTATGTGGATGGACATAAAGGAAATTCAAATAAGATCATAAAAACGCATTAGATCTCCATGTACACAGGATGTAACATGTCCTGTCTGACTTCATGAAAGGAAATGAGCGCATAACATTTCGGGCTATTTCCCTTACAGCTGCACAAGTCACCTTGAACCATTATAGCAAGTGTAGTGTTTTTAGGTCATCCAAGTAAATAATGATTAATTAATCCCTGAAACATTTTGGCAAGCTGCTCTCATACAGAGATTTTTTCATTGTTTTGTGTTTGCTCCAGGTTTAACTGCAGACAAAATCAGTTTCACTGACAATGTATCAAATAATTATTTCTTGCATATGGAGTAAAATTATTTCAAGGTGGAAATGTACACATTTTCTGTTGATTATAGTCAACACGGAGTCATTGTTGAAATTTCTCAAGACAAGAACAGGCTTTTCTCAGTCTGCATTTAAACTCGCTATTAGCAGGGCCTATGGATGGAAAGGTGAGTTGAACGGTGAGTTGCATGAAAGGCTGATTTTCTGTTCAATTTGTAGTTGACATATATTTATCATTTATATATATCATCCATACACTATAGACTGTATAAAAGTATATGTTCATGTTGTTGATTATATTAATACATGTATAGCATATTATTGAATTTCATTTAGTGCTTAAACATTTCTGTCTCAAATTTTGAGATGATCATCAAAAATGTCATATCATGACTGCTCTCCTCAGTTCAGACCTTGATAAATGAGGTGAAATGGATATAGTTGTAACTCTTTAATTTTAGGGTATATTAACATACCCATGTATGCATGGGACTGTGGTAGAACATGTCTTCATTCTTCTCAAGAAGAAAATAAATTTCTTTTGAGTGTTCCTTTACTGGGGAAACCAAATTGCATGCTGGTGCTATGTCCACACAACTGTACAATGTGGTCTCACACTAGTTCCTAGTGCTGTTTGAGCTTCTACTCAAACCATTAGTTTTATGTTTGAACAGGTCCATCTGTGGATACAATACTTTCTTCCTGAGTTAAAACTGTCATCAGATTGCTGGGAAATCCAAGTTCTTCTTAAGTACTTTCTATGACATTTTTTCCCATCTGTTTTTCACGACATTACTTCAATGATGCAAAGAAACTGATGTTATTAACCATCCCCCTATGTAAAAAACCCAAATATACCCAAAAGAAAATAAACCTAAAAGGAAATATAGACAATTCAACTTCGCTCCCTCTGAGAATATCGGGACCAAAGAAAATACCTCAGTGCCCAAACCCTTTAAAGATTTATTCACCAAGTGTTAGTTTTACGCTGGGAGACAGTTGTGTGGTTTTTGACAAATGGATTTAAACAATTTAGGTATTTTTTCAACCCAGGATAATGAAAGTTCATTAGTTGAACTTGGCCAGTGGTTGGGGGTGAAGAGGCTTGTGGGTAATAGGGGAGCTGTGTATCATGAGTGGTTTGGCAGATGTCCTTTAATGACTTCACAGACAGTCTGAGACAGGGGCAGGGATGTTTGGGCAGATGGTGTGTGTGTTAGCCTGCAGAGGACAGGGAATAGATGCAAAGTAAGCAATATGTTACATATATCATTGTATGCTTTTGATGGGATTCATACAAATACATTTCAATTTGAACATGCTCTTTCCTATTCCAAAAAGTGGAATGTGCTTTAAGACACAGATGGAAATGTTTCAGGCAGTAGACTTCCTCTGTCTGAAACATTTTCAGGTCAGCAGAAGTGACTAAAACCCATAAAACAAGTACAAATTATCTACAGTCTCACTGCGAAAGGCAATGACAGGTAGATAAAAAAGATGTTATTTTATTGAAATATGGTGTAATTTCTTTATCTGAAGCAATAGCAATCATAACCTTTGGTATATCAGGAACTGCACAAGTATTTGTGTCATTATAAAAGAATGAGGTATGTCATGTGTTTTTTACTCTGCTAGCAGCGAAGTATTGAGTTTGTCCCAAACTTTGCTCAAGAGCAGGATATGTCTATAATTACAGGCCAAATATGCTTTGAAATGTATTGTTGATAGTAATGGTCCCCAGAGGGTGATGACAAATGTTTCCTAGTGCCACCAGCTGGTCATAATTTCCCATAATGAGAGATACTGAAAAATTAGTTCTTTAGGACCAATACATTGGAATGACAAATATTTGTCATCTTCCTATAAGTACAGTGGCTTTGGAAAATATAAGAGAAAGCTGAAAGGCAGGAGCGGTGATGCATACGGGAGTTCCTACATACCTCCCATTATTTCCATGTTAGATTGGCTCTCTGGCTTCATCAAGCATCGTGCCACGGAGTCAAACTTGCCAAGAGAGGTAATGTGAACTATTAAATCATTAAAGTGTCCTTGGATTGTAGAAGTGTCCTTGGGCAAGACACTGAACCCTAAGTTGCTCACCTCCGGTGAGGCATAGTGGTGGCAAGGAAGCATCATGCCATAGGAGTGCATTTCAGTAGACACAGTGTGCTTCAGTTCACTCCATTTGTCCCAAACTGGTCCAGTGATATCAATTAAATGTATTGTTGATATTCTACAGTCCCCAGAGGACGATGACAAAGGGTTTTGATGGACCTGTGATCTTTTGCGCCACCAGAAGGTTAAAATTTCCTCTTGTATAAGACGTATTAAATATAAGTTCAAGATCATGTGGGTGTAATGAACACTGAATGTGAAAAGCCATGTAGGCTTTAGACATGGAAACCCAGAACCCAGAAGCAAGTTTCCAGTCAAAGGATACCAAATGCAGCTGTAAATTAATAGTAAAATGTACTAATAACACAGTTACTTGGCTTTACAAATTATACACAGTTCAATAATTGATCTTGAACATCTGTTGAGAGTGTTGATGTGATTATAAAGATGTGAAATGTCTCACCGTTGTTTGCCCTGGCTCAGTGTTTTTACATTTTCCAAATTCAACATAATAAACATTTCCCTCATAATTATGAACAGATATATAACCAAAAGTACGCCAAAGGTAATATTGATGGTAAAAACATGTCTGACATAGAACCATTTAACATCGTCCCTGTGCTATAAAACTGCTCCATGAGAAAGCCATGCCTCTGTGCCCTGAATCTGATACCCAAAACAGATACTGGGATATACAGTAAATCATGGCTTCAAGCTTCTCGACATGTTATGTAAAGACAAGCAGAAGAACCATTGTCCCGTTCTCTGTCTGTCAAAAAAAGGTGTGTGTGTGTGTGTGTGTCTTTTCCTATACTGGGATGTTAATTCTGTATCAGTGGCAAATTTGTATATTAAGGCAAAATCTCCAGGGTTGGATGTGTCTTTGCTATCTTATAGAAACAAGCCACTTGCTTTACTATTGTGCTTAAACAAGAAGGATTTGAAGTTGACTGAAAAGTTCTTTAAATAAACCAGGTCGACTGGACACGCCCTTGATGGTGCAACGTCCAAGTGTATTGAACACACAAACACAGATATCTAGAAACTCAGAGCATAGTGGTATTTGTCTGGAAATAAATAAAAATCCACACAAAAAAAAATACACACTCAAATATACTGTGTTTTTTTGAAAATGGTTCCACCCCAGTGACAAAAGGTACTCTGTGCCTTGTTTTCTCAGTGCATATTTTCTGTTCCCCAGGATGCTTCATTAGGAACAGTGGGCATATTGCTCCAACGGTATGGGTGGGCCCAGAGTCCCCCTTTAGGTCTGGGCTCAGCTTAAACATAATATTGCCCAGGGCCTGGGAACCACCTGTCATAGTGCTGTAGCACACCATGTGGTGAACTGTGAGCCCCCTTTTTAAGAGGATGGTTGTGTTTCCTGATTTTCCCTGTGACCCGTTCATATTACACAACCTTACGTTTTCCCTATAGACAGTGTAAACCGTAGTAGTAATACATGTGGGATGCAAGAGAGCATGGCCTGTTTCTTCTTTTTTTTCATGAAGTGGCAGAGTAGCCCAGATAATGAATCGCCTGTCTTCTCTCCGGAGAAACAAGTCATTCACTGGCATTTATGGTTGGGTAAAGGTTGTATAGGTAGATGCTGAGTCTATATCCAGTAGGTGTAGTAGAGTGGATACTGATTTTATTCACAGTTCTGTTCTTAAAGTCATACTGAATTTAAAAATAATTTTTGCTAAAAAAAAATAAATAAATCTTTGTATAAAAGTTGTAAAGGAATTGTATCAACAGACATATAATTCACACTATGAAAGTTGACAGCAAGTCTCTTCGCAACACTGGCCCTCAGATGTCAGTCCACTGCTGCAATGGGAAACGCACACTCAGAAGCAGTGGTGGAAGAAGTACTCAGATCATTTACTTAAATAAAAGTAGTAATTCCACAGTGTAATAATAAAAGTAAAAATCCTGCATTCAAAATCTTACCCAAGTAAAAGTACAAAAGTATTAGCATCTAAATAAGTAAACCACTTTAT
Organism: Maccullochella peelii; assembly: GCA_002120245.1. NCBI lineage: Eukaryota > Metazoa > Chordata > Actinopteri > Centrarchiformes > Percichthyidae > Maccullochella > Maccullochella peelii. Next base: position 6,734 of record LKNJ01005946.1, on the reverse strand, counting down.
TGTCCTATTTAACCTATATTTGGGTATAATGAAAACCAGTGTAGTCAGGGGTGGATTAGGAAACTTCTGCCTTAGTTTCATTATTGTATCTCTTCCTCCACCTCTGCACACTTGGCCATGACCTAATTTAATAATAATAATAAACTTTATTTATATAGCACTTTTTGTTATGTGGCATTATGGGAGAGGACCCAATCGCAGACAGAGGCGGAAGCTTGAAGCAGATTTACAAGGTTTATTTTAACATTTACACGGTGCAGGTAAGCCAAGTAACACAAAGGTATCTTCAAAGTGGAAAAACACAAAAGGTAGGCAACTAGAAACACCGAAGCAAAGCACACGCGACATAAGGTAATGACACCACAAGGAACAAAGGAAAAAAACACCAGTATAAATAGGAGGGGAGCAAATGAGGGAAACAGAGGCAGGTGCGCAACAAGACACAGGTGAACATAATCAGCAGACAATCAGGAGACAAGACAAGGGGAAAACACTAGGGCAGGCACACACAGGAACTAAGACAGACCAAACTTCAAAATAAACCAGGAACCAACAAAAAGTCTACATTAAGACAATAAAAGTCCAGATCCTGACACTTTTTATACAGGGGGTGTAGCTCAAAGTGCTTTACAATAGAAGTGAAGGAACCAGAGAATAAAACCAAGCAAACAAATGAGTAACAAATACGAGAAGCTAATCGCAAGAACAGGTATGCTAAGGACAATGTAATATTTAAAAGATAGTGTTCTGAATTAATTGTACTTTATCAATTGATTGTTTTGGGAGACTGGTGAACAAAGAATAACAGTAGTCTAATCTACTTGGGATAAATGCATGCTGAAGTTTTTCAGCATCTTGTTGGGATAGGAATGGCCGTAACGTTGCAATATTTCTTAAATGAAAGAAAGCTGCCTTGGTCACCCTCTTTATGTGGGATTTAAAACTTAAGTCTGAGTCTAGGATAATACCAAGGCTTGTGACTTCCGATTTAACCTGTGGGGCCAAACTGCCAAGTTTGGCAAGAACCAGCTCTCTTTTTGCTTGTGGGCCAACCAATAAAATTTCTGCTTTTTCAACATTTAATTTAAGACAATTGTTCTGCATCCACTTATTTACTGCAGCCAGACCAATTGTTAAATGGCAAGGGATTGGTCATCATTTGGGTCAAATGAAATATACAGCTGTGTGTCATCCGCATAGCTGTGGAAATTAAGCTCATGTTCTCTGATAATATTGCCTAAAGGAAGTATGTATAATGAAAAAAGCAGAGGACCAAGGCAGCTTCCCTGAGGAACACCAAAAGGTGTATTTCGTTGACACGTGATCTCCCATAGTGATAAAAAACTTTCTCCCTGTTATATAAGAGCAGAACCAGTTCAGAACACTCCGACAGAGGCCAACCCTGTTCTCAAGGTGCCCAATGAGAATGTTGTGATCAATTGTATCAAAATATTGCTACAATAGCAGGATTGGGTAAAGTAAGGAAGGGGGAGGGTGGCTTTATCTAGGGTATAGGTCTTAGTAGATAGGGAGCTAGCAGTTTGAGCAGGCCTGGCACCCTTAGTTAAAATACCCATTGCACTAAATAGTAGTGGGATAGACAGCTCCAAGTCTGTATATGTGTCTGTATAAGTGTCAGGATCTGGACTCCTTGTTTAGGTTCCTGTTTTATTTTGTAATCTTGCCTCTTGTTTCCTGTGTGTTCCTGCTCTTGTGTCGTTATCCTTGATTGGAAATTACACACTGCTTTCCAGATTCTAGCAGAGTGTCAACTGAGATTGTTTGAATTTCAGGTCATTAATTCCAGCATGAACAATCACGGTGGATGCAGTACTGTGTTGCTGGAGGTGACGAGCAGCGTGGATGTTAATGTCCATAACACAGGCACCTGGCTGACAGAAAATTTATGTTTTGGGGAGCAACACGTGTCAAACCATGGATGACCCGACAACAATGGCATAGATGCACTGGTTCCCGTCACTGGTCTTAAAGGAATAGCTACCTCCTCCAGGGCTTGGAATCTGTTGCTTAGCTGAAGAGCTACGTGTGTGGGAGTCCGAGGCCGGCTGTTATCTTGCCATTTCTCACCAAAGCCCACCGTTCGGAGGCACAGGGAGTGGAACAGGCACGGGAATTCGGCCTTCCTCCTTGGGTGGGCCACTTCAAGTCCAGGGGACGTGTGGATGAAGTCGGATCGCTGGCAGTAGTGACGGAACCAAACCATGGGAGAGTGGTGTTGTTGCTGTCCAACACCGGAGCTGAGCATTTAGGCGGGCTGAGACCATGATGTCCGTAAGCAGAAGTACCCAGGACTGATAGGTGTTTAGCCTGTACTGTGGCCACAGATGAAAACTCCAGAATTAACTGATCCTTCAATTTAAGCTCAGTTTCAAGGCGACTGATATTGTTCTTCAGTTTGGAGTAAGCAGGTAGGCAGTTCCCGCACACATCCACACACATCCCGTACACATCCGCCGTGACACTTCCAGGATGTTTTGGCTTCACGTTTTTTTAAAAATAATTTACACAATGGTAGACCGTAGACACACTGACCAATAACTGCCTAGGGAAGACAGGATTCCACCATGTTACTGGACAAAACAACAGGCATTTTTATATCTAAAACCTTTAGAACTTGAAACACTCACAAAACACAAAATGTCTTGGAAAAATTTACCTGATTGATTTCCTTACAGCAAACATTCTCCCAAGCTTCTGCCATGGAGGAACAGTGACCACAAATGCACCTGTTTATACAGACTCAGTTTTACTACAATGCAACAACACATAATATTTTACACAACCCTAAGTTGCCCCCGGTGGAGGCCAGCATGGCAGCTGTGTCCCCATTGGTGTGTGAATGTGTGTGTGATTGGGTGAATTAGACTACTGTTAAAAGCTTAGATTACTGTACAGCGCTTTGGGAACCGTTTCAACGGCGCTATATAAGTAAAAGTCCATTTACCATTTACCAAGTCCAATTTTATATCCTGCCACAATTTGGACGCTGTGTGAAATTGTAGCCACAGAGGAGGAAATTTACACAAAAGGAAAGGACATTTATAATCAAATAAAGCAAGTCTTGTCATTGCTTAGGATAGATGATCCATCAATAAAGTTAAGCCATCATCTGATTTCACATATCTCTGTTACTGACATACAGTATAACCTAGTCTATGTAGTAGCCTGACTGCAGTGTATTGATAACCACCACTGCTCAGAGGCTTGAGGTTTTGACGTTGTTTCCACAAATATGTCCAAAAACTGTTTTATCTTCTTTTGAAAAATGAAAAACTATGCACAATAGCTCTAGTATTGTAGTTTGTATTTCCTTTCACAAAAAATGAGAATTCAAATTTCAGTTAGGAGAAATGTGTAAGATGTCTGCCTTATTCCCACATTAAACAGTGTGGGGTAAAAACCCTTTGCTTTATGTGTGCGTCAAAGACGGAAATGAATGCAAATTGGCCCGGGCTGCAAGAATTGGGGCAAAGACTTAAAATTTTTCAACTCAAGGAAAAAGTTACCATCTAAACCGCAGCTTTATGACTCAAATTCATTAATGTAAGGATACAAGAGGAATAGAGTTCAAGGTGAGTTTTGAGATCATGCGTTGTCGGGGTGTGCCTTGCCACCTCGCTTACAGCTAATGTTGGTTATGGGTGTAGTTTGATATGAACAATAAATTTGGCATAGAGACAAATCTTACACTTTACTTATGAAGCAATCATTTGTTCCGCAGTCTTAAAGCCACTTTGTGTAGACCTGGAAAATTTCTTACGTCGACCTTCAGAGACCATGCTGAACCCAGAAGACAGTTTTAGGCATTATCCTTTGACATTAATTACACCTGTTAATAACACAGCGGTAAAATTCTTTTTATAGTAATTGCATGCGTGATTTACAAAATCATACATGTGTATTTGCAAAGATCTTGTTGAAAGAAAATTTAAATATCCAGCATTTGAGTTTTTTCTTGACCGTGGGAACAGAATAACCTTAACTCAAGTTGGCTCTTTTGTTGGAGCTTTCATCTGCATCTCACAGTGAATCGAGTTTTCTTAGCTCGCATCATTAGAGAGCTTATGTCAAATCATTAGCATTGCTTGCATTTTTCTGTCTTCATTTATCCTGAACCTAGTTCAAAATTTCCATTGAAAATTGCCACCATGGTGGAATTGACTCACGAGCTGGAATACAAGCTAGTTGTAATTTTATGTGAATTACATTTATGGAGACTAATGAAATCTGTGGAAATCATTACTGGATATATTAATGTTGATCATGTCTTGCTTTTGCAAAGTAAAGCACTGGATTTTTAGTAATTTAAGTCTTCTGCATAGAGCTTTAGAATTACACCACTAGCTAGAAACTATCTGGTTCTTCCATTTTTCTCACTGTCCTCTTTGCACAAGTAAAATTCAATGTGTGTGTCTTTCATGCCTTGGCCTAGTTTGATATGACAGGGAGTAGGTCGCACTGCTAAAGCCATCAACCTGTGCAGGTCGGAGCCTGTTAAATCATCTTGTCATAACACACGTCAGCAGGTAAGTGGGGGCAGGCCCAGCCAGCTACTGTAAATCTCTGTCCAGCTACTGCCCTGAGACTCTCCTGGCCACCCCCTGCTTTAGCACTGTGAGAATTTTTTCAGGTCTCCCGCCCACTTTCCTTTCTGTCTCAGAGGCAGAGCAGTTTATTGAGGTGCTCTGTTAAATGTCACTTAAATTCTCAAGACTCTTCACATCCTCACGTAGAGTTTCATTACTCTACACAGTTCATAAAATGATGTGATTTACTGAGTATAAATCAATAACCTTAAATTCATAGACTGTCTGTCATGGCACATGTTTTATCATCAGTGTCTATAATTACCATCAAGGTTCATTTATTGAACCATCAAATTAATGGTTTAACTTTATTGTAATAACCATAAGCCAGAGACCACACAAAGGGAAGTCTTACGCCGGCTTTAGACAAGAGGTGGAAGCATGGTGAAGCACTGCCCGCTTCCTTTCAGCACCCATGTTAACTAATTGGGCTGTTCAGACAGTATGCGCCGCAGCTCCACGACCAGCTCTGCAGCAATAGTTTCGGCGTCTGGTCTTTTTTCTCCACTACTTGAAACTCTAAAATCTTTTGCTCTTGGAAGTACTTCCTGTTTTGTACCATAATGCAACAAGTAATCTTTCAATTCAAAATGGTGCTGTATACAAAATTATTGTAGTTGGAAGCGAATGGTGATATAAACACACAAAAACTCCCAGAATATGTGTGTCTGCTGCCTCCCTTATTCACTGCCTCTTTCAGATGTCAAAAATGTATGTGTCATGTAGTTTCAAGGCTTAATCATGCTTGTAAAATGAGAGTAAAGGTCAAATTATACCTTAGGTGTCCACAAAGGCTGTGCATGACATAGATTTTGTCATCTGCCCATGTCTGTGAGGTCCTTGCAGATCGACGTTCAGAACGAAATTTATGGACTGCACACAGGTCCACGTATGTCCTGCTGTCCACGTCCATATCCATTTTGGACTATATTATGAGCTGCTAGGCAATTATTCTTAATGGGAAGTTAAGAGGACTGTGTTAACTCTGTCTTCAAGAAATTCCAATTCAGCAGACTTCATCTACTTGAACTTTGAGTCAAGCTAATATCTCTGCCACCACAAATAATGTGTCTATATATCCAACAAAGCACAGGACATAAATCACACAAAGTGCAGCCTTATTATGAAATTCATGTTAATATTTTTTCTTCACTCAATCTCTTCTTTTCCCCTCTTTGCAGCAGGTGATGTGAACCAACAATGTGCCTCATCGTTCTCTTGACTTATGCATACAACTATTTCAGTTGATTTTTGTGTTTCTCCATGATCTTGTTAGTGAAGCCTGTGTGTGATGGGCTATGTGAATAGTTGGACCCAAAAGCAGACTCAGACACAGGAGATAGGATTAGAGGTTTTAATGAAATGTTTTGTTCAAGCCAGGGGAAGGCCGGAGACTAGAGGCGGCCGAGAGTTCCTGGGTTCCGAGGAGGAGACACGTGGCCAAGAATGGCTGTGGAATGGCAGTGTGGGAGAGGCTGGCAGGCAGGCTGGAGTAATGAACCGAGTGAAAACAGGCTGAGCTGAGCGGTGGCAGGCAGGCAGGTGAATTGTTGACCTGTGGCACAAGAGAAAACCGGTTAGCAATAACTCGCATAAAACAACATGGAACATGGATAACCAGACTTAAGTCACTGAGGAGCCAAGAGTTGTACCAACTAAGAAGACTGAACAATCTGGCAGCGAGTGGAGGTGAAGCCGGGGTTGATATACTGCATACAGTTGGACTGATGAGAGGCAGGTGAGCAGACTGGGAGAGGTGATGAGCCAATTGTAGACAGGTATGTAGGAAGAGCAGAGCTGGGAGCCAGGAAAGCGAAGAAGGCAGAGCCACACCCACGGCAACACACACAAACAAAGAGGAACATAGGGAGAGACACAGAGAAGGGGAAAAAACAGAGGAAACACAAGAAAAACAAAGTGGCATGGCACTTGCCATGACGTTGTGACTATGTAGATTATGGGCAGTGCTACATGTCTGACTCCTTATGTGTAGCCACACTCTGAATTACGGCTTGCATGGAGGAGAAGTTCCTGAACCCAAACACTCCTACTGTCACGGTTTTGGTCCCTGGGTGCTCTTATTTTGAAGTTCTGTCTTGTGTTCCCGCCTCCCGTCTCAGCCCTCAG